>CM036767.1:31501252-31788752 GCA_020796225.1 Arion vulgaris
AGGTGCAGTGAAAACCAGGTGCAGTGAAAACCAGGGCAGTGAAAACCAGGGCAGTGAAAACCAGGGCAGTGAAAATCAGGGCAGTGAAAACCAGGGCAGTGAAAACCAGGGCAGTGAAAACCAGGGCAGTGAAAACCAGGGCAGTGAAAACCAGGGCAGTGAAAACCAGGGCAGTGAAAACCAGGGCAGTGAAAACCAGGTGCAGTGAAAACTAGGGCAGTGAAAACCAGGGCAGTGAAAACCAGGTGCAGTGAAAACCAGGTGCACTGAAAACCAGGGCAGTGAAAACCAGGTGCAGTGAAAACCAGGTGCAGTGAAAACCAGGTGCAGTGAAAACCAGGTGCAGTGAAAACCAGGTGCAGTGAAAACCAGGGCAGTGAAAACCAGGGCAGTGAAAACAATCCTTCGTTTATTTACACTTGGAGTCTCCGAAAGAATATATTTCTTATTTTTCATGTCTGTTGGCCAACACGATCTGATAAAACTGGAAAAAAGGTTAGTCCTTAGGTTGAAAGGCCGTGCCTCGGCTTCAGAATGTCTTAATCACGTATATAACCAACAAAATAAAATGTTATCTTGGTCCAGGTATGTTGCACCTGTACTTATTAGTCCATGTTGTAGGATTTATGTGATGTTATCTATCCATCCTGTTCTCTGTCTATCTTTTGCCGAGTAAGCGCTGTCGATTGTAAAAGGCGTGTGATTGTAACAGAACGCGTTTAATTTTCATTAAGTGATCGAACCATTTATTTTATGTCCATCAATGTATTGAACCTAACGATGTTTCTGTTTTCATTTTTACTTTATACTGTCTTGTTAGATAGTTATTTCTATCCACTCCTCCAGTAGCATTGGGCGTCAACAGTTGTTTACCATTTTCACCGGTCTCTGGTTGTTTTATTTATTTATTCTTAACAAAGTCCAGGATCCCTCGGTTCCTCATGAATGTCCTCAGGTTGTCACTTTTCCGTTTTCCTGTGTATACCTTGCAACCTTTCTGTTATCAATGTCAATCATGGTTCCTAACTAAATCTTAAGAGAAAAAGTCGAAACTTGGAAACTGAGCTGTTTATAAGATGGAAAAAAGGTTCAACATGTTACACTTCATCAATTGCAAATGTATAGGGCAAGCGAAAGCATCATTCTCGAAAATGAGAAGCAGTATATGCAGCAAGTCATTGTCAATTGTGATCAGAATGAGAATTATACTGTGCTACATAGATCCAATACTGACATACGGATACGAGTCATGGACAATAAACAAATCGAAAAATATATGAGGGCCACATAGATGTGGTTTTACAGAAGAATGGTGAGAATTCCATGGACTGTTAAAATGACTAATGTTGAGGTGCTGAATGAGATCAAGACACAGAGAAAGCTTATCATCAATACCAGAAAGAGACAGTCATCATTTTTCGGGCATGTAATGAGGAGGGGAGGTTTAGAACACATTGTGACAACCGGTAAAATCGAGGGTAGACGAGACAGAGGAAGACAGAGAGAAAAAATGTTGGATAGCCTGTCTTCATGGCACGGAAGAGCGTCAACATCTGAGATGATATCAGACATCAGAGACAGAGATTTGTGGCGATTCATGATCGCCTACGCCGGCCGGTACGGCACTTCATGATATTGATAAGATTCAGACTTGTGTCGACATACATCTTCGGCGTATTATCAGACTGAGATGGCATGACAAAGTTATAAATACAGAACTGTGGATAAGAACAGGACAGAAGCCAATGATAACCCAGTTTAAGAGGAGAAAATGATGATATGTCGGGCGGGCTACCTTGCGAAAGACGCAGTCGAGTGCAACTAGACAAGCACTTGAGTGGAACCACTATCCCCACTATATACATATAGGGAATGTAAATCTATTTGCATTTTCCATCTCAGCTTGTCATCACTTTTGATTACGAAATAATTCTGCATGTCACAGATTGTAAATTTACTTTTTGTGTATCTTGTTACAATGATGAAGACCTTTTTGTTAATAAGTAACATTTGTTAATAAGTAACATTTGTTAATAAGTAACATTTGTTAATAAGTAACATTTGTTAATAAGTAACATTTGTTAATAAGTAACATGTGTTAATAATTATACCCTTGCTCAGTACAACTGGTATGTTTATACTTATATTCTCTTAAGACTTTCTCTTAAGACTTTCTCTTAAGACTTTCTCTTAAGACTTATATTCTCTTAAGACTTTCAAAATTTCAAAATCTATAAATAATATATACTAATGACGTATTCACGCACATCATTGCATTATCATTGCTTGATCAAGAGAAATATGTCGATGATTCTCAAATTGTGTAACGCAGGGGATCACAATTTGAGTGTGTTAAGCTTCACTTAGTGAGACGAATCATATTAATTTTTAAGCTTATAGACTGGGACTCAAGATGGTTGTCGGTTGAATCTCACACTTGACGTTTCTTGTGTGACTAAAGTAATCGCCTCTCTACCTCCTGCATACTAGGGCCTAGAAATGTTAAGTGACAGCCTCTTCATACCCTTAGATCTGACAAGGCTGCGAGAAATGGTATGTCAATGTTATAATGTTCACTTATTTGACATATTTATTAGTATACTAGCTAAGACAGTATACTCTATGACCAATACGATCCTGCACTATTCTACAGCAGATGTGGTACTATAAAGTATGGTTTTTGTATGTAAGATCGTACCAGTAGACCATCATCATCAGGTGCCGTGTCGGTTGGCATAGTCGATCATGGATTCCAAAAATCTTTGTCTCTGACGTTTGCTATCATCTCAGAAACTGACGCTCTACCATGCCATGAAGTCAGGCTATCCAAAATAATTATCTCTCTATCTTCCTCTGTCTCGTCTACCCTAGATTTTACCGGTTGTTACAATGTGTTCTAAACTTGCCTTCCTCGTCACATGCCCAAAAATGATGACTACATCTTTCTTATATTGATGATAAACTTTCTCTGTGTCTTGACCTCATTTAACACCTCAATATAAGTCATTTTAACAGTGCATGGGATTCTCATCATTCTTCTGTAAAACCACATCTCTGTGGCTCTCAGAGATTTTTCGATCTGTGTGTTTATTGTCCATGACTCGGATCCGTATGTCAGTATTGGTTCTATGTAGCACTGAATATATTCTGATCGCAACTGACAATGTCGTGTTGACCTGATCGCAACTGACAATGTCGTGTTGACCAGTAGACCATCTGCAACCATTGTGTAACATTTATTTAACATTATGTTTGGACCATCTGTGATACAATTTCGAAATGTAAACATGTCACCATGAACACTAAAGAGCAATGTACAACACAATCTTTCTTCCGACATTATGCTATCAGTGCCAAACGTTGACGCTGACATCAAACGATAGAAGAAAACTAGTCACGACGTAGATGAAGTGTCTACGCAGATTGCTGGAAGTATCAAGAAGAGACAGGTTTAGAAATGAAGACACCGTGAACAAGGTGGGCACAACAACAGTATTGAACTTCATCAAGAAACAACAAATTAAACGGTTCGGAAACATAAGCAGATTACCAACATGCAGTGCGCCTTAAAGCGCAATGCTACACCGATACAGTGAATACACAGCAAAATGTTGTTCACTCAAAAGGTAGATACTGAAGTAACAAACGCAGGGAAAAATACTTTTTATGAAGCGGACACAAAAGTCGGTTCTTGAAATCTCTTCATATCCTGACGCTGTTTGACAAAACTGGATTAGAAGACAGAAGAAAAGAAAGACACAATGATAAAAATGATTTATACCAGGGAATAGAGATCAATACATCACTTTATGACAGTTGATAAAAATGATTTATACCAGGGAATAGAGATCAATACATTACTTTATGACAGTTGATAAAAATGATTTATACCAGGGAATAGATAACAATAAATCACTTTATGACAGTTGATAAAAATGATTTATACCAGGGAATAGATAACAATAAATCACTTTATGACAGTTGATAAAAATGATTTATACCAGGGAATAGATAACAATACATCACTTTATGACAGTTGATAAAAATGATTTATACCAGGGAATAGATAACAATACATCACTTTATATGACAGTTGATAAAAATGATTTATACCAGGGAATAGAGATCAATACATCACTTTATGACAGTTGATAAAAATGATTTATACCAGGGAATAGATAACAATAAATCACTTTATAACAGTTGATAAAAATGATTTATACCAGGGAATAGAGATCAATACATTACTTTATAACAGCTGATATTCATCGTAAATGTGCAGCTGCTCAGAGCATTAAAAACATACGTCTAGAGCAGCGGTGTCCAACGTAATGACCGCGGACGTCCTAACGCCCGTGTCATAAATTTATGGTGCCCTATTTTACTCTTCTAGCTGTAAGTTTAATCAGATTTCAAGAATACAACCTATTTTGTTGGGGGTTTGGACCCGTTTTTGAGCACTCTCATGAACACGATATCCCTTTTTTCCAATCTTGTTTCATTTGTTAGCCACTCTTCTGCTACCTAACCCTCACCCTGCGATTTTTCACTGGAGAAATTGTTGGAATCTTAACTATATTAATATTTCTATTATTGTTTTTAGAATTAGTAGTATTGTAATCATCGTATGGCGCCCTCACGCACACATGGGCGTCTCCGTACATTTTGACGTGGATGGACGGAGGGCGGTGGGAAGAGGGGGTTGATGGGGCAAATTGAATTCTTTCTCTCTCGTTCGCTCTTTTTCGGCCATTTTTATCAATCTTTTTGTGATATATAAACAGTCTTTGCCAAGAACGTTTGTTTGACGTCACAATCTTCTGTACCATTTGGAGCTCTGGTTCTTGTCCTTCGGCGATGTGTCTGATTTCAACCAGCGTTTACTGGGTTCGCTCTCCGTCAGCCCTTGACGGTCCCCAGCCTACCTGCAAGGCAGCAGGTTGATATTTTCTTTTAGAGTAGCGACCATTAGACGACCTACTCTCACGGGTTGTTGAGCGTCATCTGCCCAGGTTACCGGTCTTTTTTTTGGACTACTTGGTTTGCCTACCGTCCAGTTTTGTGTGCGGTTTGCTCCGCTAGGCTTTGATTGTCCCCAATCTAACTACAAGGCATTAGTAAAGTTGAATTTTAAAAAGTTTGCTACGCGGATATGGAGAAAACCAAATTCAAAATCAGATTTTGATTGCTGGCTCCACGCACGTATAGAAATATTTAGATTTTATAAATGTTTAAACTGTAGTTAGATAGTAACATTCAAAGGTAAAGTGGTTATCAAAAAATCATTTTTCAGGAGGGAGAGGATCTGCCTCCAACCCCTACTCCTGCCCTCATCCCTTAACGTATTGTCACACATGGGTCAAAGGGCAAAAACCAGGGCTGCTGATTGATTAATTGATTGCGTGAATTATTGATTGACCTTTGCACTTCGGTGAGTAACCATGTGTGCTCCGTCCTCTTTATTACATAAGAAGATCTCAGCTGCAGTGCACGATTCCGGAGCACCGGCTAGGCCACCAATGTAACTTTGCAGATATTTTGTAGGAATTTTATTTTGAATCTTTTCTAATGAATTTTGCCAGGGCAGCGTCTTTCCAATCTGTTCTTCTCGATTTTGAAATGCCTAGAGTTCTTTTATTGCTAAAATGGAACACATGACCTACGTTTTATCGTCCGTCTCCGATTGGACTAGAAACTTGATCTCACCTACACTGAGATCAGGGATCTTTTGGAAAAATTCAGATGGTTCCACGAGGGAGCGAACCTGTTACCTTTGACACGAGAGACGAGTATATAACCTCTATGCCACACTGCTGAATCATTGAAAAAGAAGAAAGGCTTGTAAAGTATGGGGGTCTCTCCATAAAAGTATGGTAACCGTTGTCTAAGTTGTATGTTAATCTATTTGTACCTAACTTAGGGTATTCTTCAAAGGGCAAGTTGCATCGCATCGTTAAGTAGCTTTGGCTCGCTGGTATGTTAAAGTGGTATTTGTGTTTGGGCCAGCCCACCTTGTGACCTAACATTTACGATCTTATGTGAAACTCGTGTTTTGAAATAGATGTCATTACATTGATCAAAGGAGCAAGGTATGTCTGTTCTGGTCCTCTTTCTTCCATCCATCCTTTCTTCTCTCTGTCTCTCTCTCTTCCTCTCTCCCAATTTTAGTTTCTGCTTCTATTCAGCTTTCTTCCATCCATGTTCCTTCCTTCTCTCTCTCCCTACATTTGTTTCTGTCTCTATCCCAACTTTCTTCCATCCATCCTTCAATCTCTCTCTCTCTCTCTCTCTTCCTCTCTCTCTCTCCTCCTCTCTCCAAATTTTACTTTCTGCTTCTATTCAGCTTTCTTCCATCCATCTGTCCTTCCTTCTCTCTCTCTATATGAAATCAAAATCGTGGCATATCCTTTACAGGACGTAGCAATCAACCACAGTAAACACGTCGTTGATTTTCTTGGCACCACTTATAAGTTCAGTAGTTTGCCATTGCTTTCTGAACGGTGAGGTCTAATTTTAGCTTTGGTAAAAATCCCACGGAAACTAATTTGCTTCCGAACTTGCCCACCGTGGGGTTTGAACCAGGTACACTTGGGTATCTCTCTCTCTATATATATATATTATATAATTATGTCTCTATCTCAGCTTTTTATTTGATATCACCTTTCCCTTGTCCTTTTCCTCAATCTGTATTGATCTCTTTTTTTGTCTTTTTAAAATATCTCCTTTTCTCTCTTTTTCTCTCAGTATTCTCTCTCTCTCTCTCTCTCTCTCTCTCTATCCCTGCATCCTTTTCAACTCTCTCTTCCTTTATCATTCTTTGTCCATGTCTTCCTGTCTTTCTATATATCTCTGACGCTCTTTCGTTCTCTATTTTGTTATCCTCATAGGTAAACATGAGTATTCTTCCGTCGATTCCTCGCAACAAACTTTCTATTTTCTTATTGGTTTCCAAAGACTCCGATAAATAGAGGATAACTGTCCTAACACAGACATGAGCTTTGTCTTAGCGTCGTAAATGTTAAATCTCCCATTGATAAGAAGCATGTCTTTTTCTTTTTCTTTTCTTTCTTTTCAATAGTTCAGTTTTGCATCACAGCATCAGGATAAGAGGATATTTCTAGACAAGGCTATTGTGTGAGCTTCATAAACGGTGTCTTTCATCGCCTCTGTTATCTCTGAGGTATAGATTCAAGTAATAGTGGTGAATCTACAACACTAACCAGACTGCAAGAACTCCAAGTTAAGTGTGGTGTAGCTAGACAAGAACACTATGCTGGAGGACAAAGAAGAATAGTAAACCAACAAAGAACCGGTGTCGTGGGTCGCCACACGTTGAGAAACATAATGAGGAGGAGATCGGAGCACTTATGTACTAATTAGATCGACGTGCAGTGATGATGATCCGACGACTAAACTAAACTATCTCTTTGATCCATCTTTTGCATGAACGGCCATTTTCTTTTATCCACTCTATCGGAATAACATTGCTCTTCGAGACGCAAAGTCTGTTGGTAATCTGCTTATGTGTCCAAACCATTTAATTTGTTGTTTCTTGATGAAGTTCAGTATTGATGTTGTACACACACTTTTCCTGATGTCTTCATTTCTAAACCGGTTTCGTCTTGTTACTCCCGGCATTCTGTGTAGACACGAAACCTGTTGTAGGCTGTATTTGTCCATCGAATTTTGGGTCTCTTCTTCTTCTTCTTTGCGTTCGTTCTTTACGACCAATTTTAATCACTCTTTGTGATATGTTTGATCTTTGCCAAGAACGTGTATACGTTGCACATTGGTTTGGTAGGCCCCTAAACGCATAAAACTTCTACACGTTTAGGACACATGCATCCGATTTCAGCCAAACCTCATTAGTCGCCTCTTACGACATCCGTGGCAGGTAACAGTGGTTCTATTCTTTCCACCCCAAATGTGGGCCCCGGTAACCACTCGGGCGGAATTTTGGGTCTTATTTCGACCACAGTGATGAGATGACCCTACCAACAAACAGGTCGAATAGTTACAGATGCGTTGGTTACATCAGATCAGGTCTGCATCAATGATAGTAGATGAGAATACGACGTTTTGTGTAAGAACCACATGGAAAGCAGTGGAAGCAATAAATATCATCAATAAATAGACACTGTATAAGTATTAGGGGCTTCCGAAATAAAAAAACCAATTACCAAACACAAGATTCAAACAACTTACCCTTATTTCTTACGGCCCTCATTGTCTAGCCTAGCAATACGAGCGTTCTTACAGCCCTCATTGTCTAGCCTAGCAATACGAGCGTTCTTACGGCCCCCATTGTCTAGCCTAGCAATACGAGCGTTCTTACGGTCCCCATTGTCTAGCCTAGCAATACGAGCGTTCTTACAGCCCTCATTGTCTAGCCTAGCAATACGAGCGTTCTTACAGCCCTCATTGTCTAGCCTAGCAATACGAGCGTTCTTACGGCCCTCATTGTCTAGCCTAGCAATACGAGCGTTCTTACGGCCCTCATTGTCTAGCCTAGCAATACGAGCGTTCTTACGGCCCTCATTGTCTAGCCTAGCAATACGAGCGTTCTTACGGCCCTCATTGTCTAGCCTAGCAATACGAGCGTTCTTACGGCCCCCATTGTCTAGCCTAGCAATACGAGCGTTCTTACAGCCCTCATTGTCTAGCCTAGCAATACGAGCGTTCTTACAGCCCTCATTGTCTAGCCTAGCAATACGAGCGTTCTTACGGCCCTCATTGTCTAGCCTAGCAATACGAGCGTTCTTACGGCCCCCATTGTCTAGCCTAGCAATACGAGCGTTCTTACGGCCCTCATTGTCTAGCCTAGCAATACGAGCGTTCTTACGGCCCTCATTGTCTAGCCTAGCAATACGAGCGTTCTTACGGCCCCCATTGTCTAGCCTAGCAATACGAGCGTTCTTACGGCCCTCATTGTCTAGCCTAGCAATACGAGCGTTCTTACGGCCCTCATTGTCTAGCCTAGCAATACGAGCGTTCTTACGGCCCTCATTGTCTAGCCTAGCAATACGAGCGTTCTTACGGCCCTCATTGTCTAGCCTAGCAATACGAGCGTTCTTACGGCCCCCATTGTCTAGCCTAGCAATACGAGCGTTCTTACGAAAACAACCAGCGAGCCCTTAAAAATAGCTTCACAGAGGAGTGTATTTCACACAATTCGTTGTTTTTGCTAGACACAGGGTAGAGCAGCCAGATTCAAATTGTACAACTATGTTTTACTTCGATTACAGCTGTGCATGACCTAGTTAAATGTATGACCAACCGGGCTAGAGAATATGCATATTTTAAACCAATTTAACTAACTCAGAACTCAGTAAAGAAAGAAAGCATGCAGATAGTTAAAAATGGTCGTTGTTGACCTAAAAATGTCAGAAGGAATAACAAGTTCAAATTTACATGATTTCAGAGTTTGACGTTCTCAAGTGCTTACTGTGACATACATACAGACAATCAGTTTTATAATTAAGATTGGCATCTTTTCTTGTTTAATGGTAAAGGTAATCTACGTGTCCCGCATGTATCTCCTGTTGGTTAAGTTTTATCGAAATGTGGCGGTTATCATATCCGCCTAACACGTGGAAGGTCCTGGGTTCAAGCCACAATGGAAACAATATTTTAAGGAGTCTCTGTGACGTAGAGGTTATGTGCCCATCTCTCGTGCCAAAGGTACCAAGTTCGTACCCTCGTGGAGCCATCGGGACATTTTTCCAGAGATCCGTAATCTTAGTGTAGGTGAGATCGAATTCCTAGTCCTATCGGAGACGGACGATAAAACGTAGGTCATGTGATCAATTTGAGCGCATAGAAGAACCATTGGTAGTTCAAAATCGACAAGAGCAGGCTGGAACGAACGGGAAAAATTCATTAGAAAAGATTACAAACGAAATTCCTACAAAAATATTTTCACCATCTTAAAATTACATTGGGAACCCTCGTCGGTGCTATGGAGCTCGTGAACAACGGCTGAGATCTTCATGGGTAACAAAGTGATAAGAGCACACATGGTTGTTCACCGAAGTGCAATGACGATGGTCCTATCAATCAGTCAATCATTACGTTCTATTACATTTCATCTGTATCTGGTATCTTCAGTTACTTAGGATCTGTTTATGCCTTAAATGAATTTAAAACCGCTCACAGAGGGGGCTAAGTGATTAAGCCTTTGCCTTGCGACTCGAAGGACGTGAATTCGAATCCGGACCACGCGTTCTGTTTGCGAGTGGTGCATTTTTTTCCAGAGACCACTAGGATTGTTGCCGGAGCTACAAAGTTCGTACTTTGTGCAATACCTTCGACAGGTAGCGTGCCATTTCTGTGCAGAGCGACCTAGCCATATGAATTAAAACCCGGTATAATGCTGTTTCTCTTTGTTTGTGTTATGTTATAGTTTTATCATACTAACCATCTTCTGTGATTCCATTGCTAGTCTGCGTCTTATTTATTCTTTTTTTTTTCATACAAGCCCAAACATTGGTGAAGGGCCGATACTTTTCGGACGCGATTGTCCTACACGTTAGGATGACGTCCACAGCAGTCACCCACCCCTGACCCAGATCACAAAAATGCCAATTAAACGGTCAAAAATTGATCGATCGACTGACAAGTTCATCCGTCCCACAAGTCTAGGGAAAGCTACCTTAGTAAATAAAAAACGTTGCAAGATATCGGATGTGTTGGCCTAGGCACCAGTAGGCGCATAACTGGATCAACACGAAATAGCTCGCAGGCTCAGATCACATGCAAACCACACAGAATGGTTTAAAAAGTGATCAATATGTAGCATTCAAAGAAGAAGCAGAATTTATACTTTTATAGATCCATATATGGACACATATGTCCGATCTCACAACATTGTACATCAATGGTAAACATGTCTCAGCTTGTCTGTCACGTGATGTGGAAAACACTCTATACAGAACAAAATGGAGACAATGTTACGTTTTCGATTACGTGAGCACAAAAGTTACCAAAAATAGAATTAGGACAGCCGTAGTTGCGAAATGTTGAAGCCGCTAATCAATAATCCCATTGACTGTACAATTCATCTCTCTATATTTTTACCACCAGACCTTGCTTTCTTTTATTTACGTTGTTTTGAAGTTGTACTTTTGATGTATAGTGAGAATTACGTTGTTTTGAAGTTGTACTTTTGATGTATAGTGAGAATTACGTTGTTTTGAAGTTGTACTTTTGATGTATAGTGAGAATTACGTTGTTTTGAAGTTGTACTTTTGATGTATAGTGAGAATTATGTTGTTTTGAAGTTGTACTTTTGATGTATAGTGAGAATTACGTTGTTTTGAAGTTGTACTTTTGATGTATAGTGAGAATTCATAGATATGTCTTCTATTTCTTCTTTTCTCTCATCATGTTTTGTCTCACAGCGTCAGGATACGAAGAGATTTCTAGAACCGGTTTTTGTGTGCGTTTTATAAACAGTGTTTTTACTCGCCCGTGTGGTTATCGGGGTCCAAATTTGGGGTGTAAAGAATTGAACCACTGTTACCTGCCACGCATGTCGTTAGAGGCGCCTAAGGAGATGTAGCTGAAATCGGATGCACGTGTCCTAAACGTGTAGAAGTCTATGCGTTTAGGGTCTACCAAATCAATGTGCAACGTATACACGTTCTTGGCAAAGATCAAACATATCACAAAGTGATTACAATTGGTTGTAAATAACGAACGCAAAGAAGAAGGAAAAGAAGAGTATTTGTACTTGTCTCTGTTATTGTTTAGATCCAGCTTTTGGGGTCAAAAAGGCTCATGAGGTCATAGTGGTAACATGAGCCAGGGTTAGCGAGGGGCGCGCTAACCAAGACCCTGCCCTAACCTCCACGCGGTGACCCTGGAAACGGACTCTGGTTCTGGTCTGGCTAAGAGGGGCAGGGATCGGGAGAGAAAACTACTGGTAGTGGTAGCAGTGCAATTACGGAAATGCGATAAAGATACATACAAATAAAATGCACAAATCTCCTGACCGATGTCCAACAAGATATTGCCCAAGTCCCTGAACGCAAAGAAACAGCAACGAAACGTCTCAGACATGGATGAGAGGTGCATCCAGTGACCAAACGTATGCCCACGTAGGGCGAAGCTCGAAGCCCTGAGGAGGGGCAAACATTGCCAGCCCGTCGGCAAGAATAAATAAGACAGGACCGTAACGAATAAAAGTCTACTCTCGTGTTGGTGCGAGAGAAGATTGCAACTGACCCCGCATTGGTAGCCTGGTGCAGATACATGTACTGGGCGAGGTTTGCCAAGCGCAAAAGAACAAGTTGCGTTTAGTGCATAACGAAACTACCCGCCCTGGAAAAACCGTGCAAGGTACTGTGCGATTAAAATTAACATCCCCGGAAGAACTGAGGTTGGTGATGCCTAACGGAACTGCCAGCCTTGGGGCAACCGGGCAAGGTTTGATTCCAGTCGTAACTAACATCCCCGGAATAACTGGGGCGGGTGATGGCGACGAGCGCAAAATCCTCAGTTACGCTGATAGTGCCGACTGAAACGACCCTCTACATTGTTGTACTCGGCCCCATGCCAGTGCTTTCGATGTTAATTTCAAATTGCCACGTACCGATACGCGTCTAGAAAAGGCTGAGAATGTTCCTTCCCGGATCAAACTCAAAAATGTACGGTAAAGCAAGGCCGACAATGTACGGATCAAACAGGAAGTTCGGGTCTGAACATTGGCGAAGGCCGATACTTTACACGGTGTCTTATACGAGTAAGACGCCGTCCGAGGATAAGCTTACAAGCCCCGAGAAATATTTCTCAGTCAGAACGGGCATAAACAGCGTAACTCACTGTCCCGGCGTAGATCTCAAAGCCCAAAAATACGGCAAAGCTGATCGTACCCTAGGTAAAGCTCACCCTAGTAAATCAAAAGCTGGCTGAAAACGAACACCCCACCGAAGGATAAGCAACTGAGCTCAAATAGGTGCTGAAGGCTGGTGCACGTACATTACGTTCGGATGTTTGGCTGTTTATATATCACAATGAGAATGATTAAAACAGGCCTAGAACGATCGAAGAAGAAGAAGATCCAGCTTTTGAGTTGGCGGTTATTTTGCTTTGTATCCACTATGTCGGAGTAGCATTGCTCGTTGAGGAGTACTGTCTGCTGATCATCTGCTTATGTGGCTGAATCATTTATTTTGTTGTTTCTTGATGAAGCTCAGTACTGATGTTGTATCAATTTTTTTTCACGACTTCAAAAAGTAATTTCTAAACCGGTTTCTTCTTGAAACTCGCAACATTCTTCTTAGGCACTTTATATCTGTCGTAATTAGTTGTCATATGGTATGGAATCCCACTGTGTTTTATAAATATTATAAAAAGCTGCTACAGCAAGTTTGCATGCAGTGTTGAAACCTCAGAACTAAAGTTTGAAGTAAAAACAGGCGTGCGACAAGGATGTGTTATGTCAGCCCTATTATTCAACACTGTCATAGATTGGGTGATGCGTAAAACAACGGAAGATAAGGCAAGAGGTATTAGATGGACGCTCACGTCCACTCTGGAAGACCTAGATTTTGCAGATGACATCGCACTCCTATCTCATACACATAGAGATATCCAGGAAAAGACCTGCCGCCTTAACCAATATAGTGAGATGGTTGGGCTGAAAATAAATCAGAAGAAAACTGAAGTAATGGCTCTGAGCATGGCAACCCCAGCACCAGTCAAACTAGAGGGTAGGGCCCTCCGAGATACGGCCGCTTTCACATACCTTGGAAGTGTTGTTGGCGATGAGGGAGGCGCTGGATCTGACATTGGAAACAGACTGAGTAAGGCACGAAGTGCATTCATGACCCTTCAGACCGCCTGGAAATCTGCCCAATACAGCATAAGAACCAAGACTGGTGTCTATAACAGCTGTGTGCTGTCAACATTGCTGTACGGATCGGAATGCTGGAGAATGACAGAACAGGTAATGTCCAGACTCTCCGCCTTTCATACAACTTGTCTGCGAAAAATCTTACGCGTGTACTGGCCTACTGCTATCTCGAACCGGGAATTGCTTGCGCGATGCCAACAAGAGAATATAGGCACTATCATCCGAAGACGACGCTGGAGATGGATTGGACATGTGATGCGCATGGAGACTGGCTCCGACACGAAAACTGCACTGATGGACTCCAGAGGGTAGGCGAAAGCGTGGAAGACCCAAGACGACCTGGAGGAGAACGATAGAGCAAGAGCTGAAGGAAATGAATCATAGCTGGAACACAATACAGAGGAAGGCCATGAACAGGGAAGAAGGGTGTACGTTTGTTGCTGCCCTAAACGCTAAGGGCGTAACAGGCTAAAGAGAGAATTAGTTGTCATGGACGCTGACATAAAACGATAGAAGAAAACGAATTCATCATCATCATCAGGTGCCGTGCCGACTGGCGTATGCGATCATGGTTCTCCACAAATCTCTTTCTTTGGTGTTTGCTATCAACTCAGATGTTGCCGATCTACCGTGCCATGAAGAACAGGCTATCCAAAATTTTCTCTCTCTGTCTTTCTCTGTCTCGTCTACCCTCGATTTTACCAGTTGTTACAATGGAGGTTTAGAATACGAATGTGCTCATCTGCTGTTGATATGATTGCTTGTTTTGTTGTACAATGCTCTTTTAGTGTTCACGGTGACATGTCCTTGAAAGAAGAGGAGAGACATTAAGACGACACGGAGCTTTTGTAATGTTCTTTTCCTGGATACATTTGTAAAACAAGATAGGGTAGACGACCGGAATACGCCACTGATTGATTTCATACAATATGCGCACTCTCAGATTGTAGTCTACATTGTATTTTTTTTTAAACCGATCCAGAAGTACTTGAGCTTTTCAGTTCTTCTGCTCGGTGCCATGAGCATCGTAACCCTTCGGTTCGGTGCTACGCACACCTTGAATCTGGTGAACCTGTGGCTTCTCTGCCAGCCCGCGGAATTGAACCCGCACTCATAGGGAGCTTGTCACCTGTAGTCCAACGCGCTACGTACACGCTAGACAGACGAGTGCTCTACATTTTATTAAGGACCATGATACGCCCCTGATAGTAGAAATACAAGAACTCGAGAGTTATTTTGATGAGTAATTTGGAGATTGGTTGAAGATAAAACTATTATTTTCATCTCATAAACTACAGGAGATGCAGGTATGGACAACATACTAACAGCAGGTGTTGCAGCTAAATATGGTAGACTATCTAAGTCAACAGAACAAAAGAAATGAGATTAAATAACAAACAGACTCCTTTCTTTATGATCTTGAATAGATGGTATGATAAGATTACGAACGATGAACTCAGAGAAAGAACTAAGCAGATAACAGTGGAGAAAGAGATAAGAAAGAGACGCTGGAGATGAATAGGACACACATTGAGAATGCCGACAGGAAACATTGTAAGACAGGCACTGTTTTGGAACCTGCAGGGAAAGATGAGTGAGAGGCCTAGAACTACCCGGAGAAGTGAACTGGAGACTGATATTAAAGGGATAGGCAAAACGTGGACAAATTGAAAGGGATGGGAAGGGAGAGGAAGTGAGCTCGATCGAAACCCAAGCGTACCTGTTTCAAACTCTGCAATTTGGAAGCAAATTAGTTCTCTTGGATTTTTACGAACAGTAAAACTAGACCTCACCGTTCAGGAAACAATGACAAACTACTGAACGTATAAGTGGTGCCTAGAAAATCAACGACTCGTTTACTTTTGTTGATGGCTTAGTCCTGTAAAATATATGCCACGAATTTCGATTTTCGATACACTGATCTCGTGAGATCTCCTTCACTGATTCATACATTTTATTTATTAGTCTCATAAGTTCTCGTATGCCGACTCATGTCACAACTTATAGACTGATCTCGTGAGATCTCCTTCGCTGATTCATACATTTTATGTATTAGTCTCATAAGTTCTCGTATGCCGACTCATGTCACAACTTATAGACTGATCTCGTGAGATCTCCTTCGCTGATTCATACATTTTATGTATTAGTCTCATAAGTTCTCGTATGCCGACTCATGTCACAACTTATACACTGATCTCGTGAGATCTCCTTCGCTGATTCATACATTTTATGTATTAGTCTCATAAGTTCTCGTATGCCGACTCATGTCACAACTTATAGACTGATCTCGTGAGATCTCCTTCACTGATTCATACATTTTATGTATTAGTCTCATAAGTTCTCGTATGCCGACTCATGTCACAACTTATAGACTGATCTCGTGAGATCTCCTTCGCTGATTCATACATTTTATGTATTAGTCTCATAAGTTCTCGTATGCCGACTCATGTCACAACTTATAGACTGATCTCGTGAGATCTCCTTCACTGATTCATACATTTTATGTATTAGTCTCATAAGTTCTCGTATGCCGACTCATGTCACAACTTATAGACTGATCTCGTGAGATCTCCTTCACTGATTCATACATTTTATGTATTAGTCTCATAAGTTCTCGTATGCCGACTCATGTCACAACTTATAGACTGATCTCGTGAGATCTCCTTCGCTGATTCATACATTTTATGTATTAGTCTCATAAGTTCTCGTATGCCGACTCATGTCACAACTTATAGACTGATCTCGTGAGATCTCCTTCGCTGATTCATACATTTTATGTATTAGTCTCATAAGTTCTCGTATGCCGACTCATGTCACAACTTATAGACTGATCTCGTGAGATCTCCTTCACTGATTCATACATTTTATGTATTAGTCTCATAAGTTCTCGTATGCCGACTCATGTCACAACTTATAGACTGATCTCGTGAGATCTCCTTCACTGATTCATACATTTTATGTATTAGTCTCATAAGTTCTCGTATGCCGACTCATGTCACAACTTATAGACTGATCTCGTGAGATCTCCTTCGCTGATTCATACATTTTATGTATTAGTCTCATAAGTTCTCGTATGCCGACTCATGTCACAACTTATAGACTGATCTCGTGAGATCTCCTTCGCTGATTCATACATTTTATGTATTAGTCTCATAAGTTCTCGTATGCCGACTCATGTCACAACTTATAGACTGATCTCGTGAGATCTCCTTCGCTGATTCATACATTTTATGTATTAGTCTCATAAGTTCTCGTATGCCGACTCATGTCACAACTTATAGACTGATCTCGTGAGATCTCCTTCGCTGATTCATACATTTTATGTATTAGTCTCATAAGTTCTCGTATGCCGACTCATGTCACAACTTATAGACTGATCTCGTGAGATCTCCTTCACTGATTCATACATTTTATGTATTAGTCTCATAAGTTCTCGTATGCCGACTCATGTCACAACTTATAGACTGATCTCGTGAGATCTCCTTCACTGATTCATACATTTTATGTATTAGTCTCATAAGTTCTCGTATGCCGACTCATGTCACAACTTATAGACTGATCTCGTGAGATCTCCTTCGCTGATTCATACATTTTATGTATTAGTCTCATAAGTTCTCGTATGCCGACTCATGTCACAACTTATAGACTGATCTCGTGAGATCTCCTTCGCTGATTCATACATTTTATGTATTAGTCTCATAAGTTCTCGTATGCCGACTCATGTCACAACTTATAGACTGATCTCGTGAGATCTCCTTCGCTGATTCATACATTTTATGTATTAGTCTCATAAGTTCTCGTATGCCGACTCATGTCACAACTTATAGACTGATCTCGTGAGATCTCCTTCACTGATTCATACATTTTATGTATTAGTCTCATAAGTTCTCGTATGCCGACTCATGTCACAACTTATAGACTGATCTCGTGAGATCTCCTTCGCTGATTCATACATTTTATGTATTAGTCTCATAAGTTCTCGTATGCCGACTCATGTCACAACTTATAGACTGATCTCGTGAGATCTCCTTCGCTGATTCATACATTTTATGTATTAGTCTCATAAGTTCTCGTATGCCGACTCATGTCACAACTTATAGACTGATCTCGTGAGATCTCCTTCACTGATTCATACATTTTATGTATTAGTCTCATAAGTTCTCGTATGCCGACTCATGTCACAACTTATAGACTGATCTCGTGAGATCTCCTTCACTGATTCATACATTTTATGTATTAGTCTCATAAGTTCTCGTATGCCGACTCATGTCACAACTTATAGACTGATCTCGTGAGATCTCCTTCGCTGATTCATACATTTTATGTATTAGTCTCATAAGTTCTCGTATGCCGACTCATGTCACAACTTATAGACTGATCTCGTGAGATCTCCTTCGCTGATTCATACATTTTATTTATTAGTCTCATAAGTTCTCGTATGCCGACTCATGTCACAACTTATAGACTGATCTCGTGAGATCTCCTTCGCTGATTCATACATTTTATTTATTAGTCTCATAAGTTCTTGTATGCCGACTGATGTCACAACTTATACACTGATCTCATGAGCTCTAGCTATCGCCCCTACCAACTCATACCATATTTGATGCCAAATTCTACAAGTCTCGAGATTGCTTCATCGTCATCATGGACATGACTTGGTTATTTGAATCTTTAGTATGTAGTCTACCGATGACCCTCAGAATACACAGGAAACCCCCAGGCTGTGTATGCCGAGAAACTCTGACAGCAAGGTCAAAGGTTAACCCGGTAATAGCTCGTCTAGGGAGATAGACTACCCTAAGTCAGATTTCTTTCTTTATATTTTTATATTATCCGATGGCAGTAAGCCCGACATAAAATATCGGACGAGATCTGGCGCCCAAACATGTGCCATGAGTGGATTTACCCTAATATCCAAGAACCAGACTCCCAGCTATGGACAAATAGCAGCACTGCCTTGTGGGAGCCTCGGGAGAGTAAATAGCCATGGGAGCAAACGTAAACAGACAATCCGGAGGGGAAACCCTAAGACGGACATGCATCATGTGATGTCTTACCAGCAGCTCCTGCAACCAAACTGATACCAGACGTCGTGCTTGCACTCCTCTGGATTCTATCAGCGTGGTCTAGACGTTGTAGTTGACGCTGGGGCAACTCAGTTACTCCATAAGAATTACGAAGGCATGCAACAAGGAGAAAACATATTGTGGTCGACGACTTTTATGTTGCGTATGTGGCTTCTATGTTTGGCAAAGGCGCCAACTATGTGTTTCCACAGCCCTCATGTCAGCTCGTCTCTTACCTCTAATCCTTACTTTGTCATTACAATATGTCATCCTCCAACTGTATGGCTCTAAATCATAGTTTATGATCAAACGATTTTCATTTCATATTGCATCCAAACTGCAGACATTCACCCTAAGATGTCTCTGCTGCAAACTCTGTAATAGATGAACAGACTTGATAATAAATACAAAATTGTAAAGGATTTCATATTGCATCCAAACTGTAAACATTCACCCTAAGATGTCTCTGCTGCAAACTCTGTAATAGATGAACAGACTTGATAATAAATACAAAATTGTAAAGGATTTCATATTGCATCCAAACTGTAAACATTCACCTAGAGATGTCTCTGCTGCAAACTCTGTAATAGATGAACAGATTTGATAATAAATACAGAATTGTAAAGGATAACAGGACAGTCCAATAGAACACGGGATTAAAGAGAGAAAGCGAATATTAATTTCCCACACTCTTATAAAACACAAGAACAACATAATCAGATATGCTTTTGACTGGAATCCACAGGAAGGAAGTATTATGAAGACTAATTCAGGATCCATAACTGTGGAGAAGGATACCGTATCTTTGCGAGTCTCGTAGACATAATTAATGAAGACCGCACATCATTTACTTTTAGAGCTAGTCGATTGACTTCATTACACGGGCTGTACCCCATATGTCTCGGTTCCTTTCCACAGAAATGGCAAGCCATCTGCCATGAGTATTGTACAAATCAGGAACTCCGTAACCAGGGCAACAATCGAAGGGGCTCTGGGAAAATACACTCGTGAACAGAACGGCGTGGTCCAGATATGAACCCCCGACCTTCGACTCGCAAGGTAATCGCTTAAGCACTTATCCACAGAGGCCCCAACCGCACATAATTGTTTCTTGAAAATCGACAGATGTAGACCTATGCTCTAGAGGGAACAACACAGTTTAGCAATAGTTGTATACCTTAACGACTTGTTATCGATTGTTCATAACGATAATTATGTTGTTGATATCTTTAGATTTATGTTCTTGATAATATCACGCAATGCTGTCTTTATACTTATCCTTGTTGATATCTTTAGATTTATATGCTTGATAATATCACGCAATGCTGTCTTTATACTTATCCTTGTTGATATCTTTAGATTTATATTCTTGATAATATCACGCAATGCTGTCTTTATACTTATCCTTGTTGCTATCTTTAGATTTATGTTCTTGATAATATCACGCAATGCTGTCTTTATACTTATCCTTGTTGATATTTTCTCTAGATATATTCTAATTCTGCCTACACTATAAACAAGTCAGATTCCCTCTTGTTATTATATTCCTTCCTGCTGTTTTCCAAACTCCCCCGCATTCAATTCCATCAAGTTGCTCAGATCATTTTCCTCCTCATTTTCATCTGGCACCAGCAGTCGTGCTCAGAAACACAAGTCGTAAAACATCACACAGATCACAATCCCTGTGCCGCGAATCGCCTCCGCAACTCTGACATTCGATCGAACCCGGCTGGAATAATTTCAAGAAAGAATAAACAAAACAGTTTTCATTCAATGGACTTGAATTTACGCAATGTTCTCTCTTCCATGAGCAGGGTTAACCTTAGATGGTATAAATACTCGTGGAATGTGTCTGCAGACACAGAATATTCACAAATAAATGAAAAATATTCCACATGTTTTCATCTTATACATAAACTTATTAAGTGTCTCAACATCTCATCCGATTTGATACATATAATGGACATTAGTGTTATTCCTTTCAAGCTAGTTTATAATTAGGTAGTGTACTGATCAGACAAATAAATAATGTTTTATTGATCTTCGATTAATTCGTGACTGTTTGTTTCAAAGTTTATTGAATATTCCTGAAGACGTGTTTTTATCACAAATTTTTCACATATTTTCTATAAACCTGTTAAATGAATATGCTTCAGCAACATCTAGTGAAGAATTGGAACCAAATTTTGGATCCTAATACTATTTTCTATTCAAAATGATGGGGAAATGCGATGTTCTGTGAGACATAAGAAGGAATTGTAAGTATATATATGCTTTTATCGTCTTCCAATGCTTTATTATTGTTTAACTCTTTCGATACCGTAATTGTTTTCGAGATGTGATCTTAATTATTTTATGATACAATAATTTTCGTCACACAAACGTTTGTGTTTACATTATTTGCAGGAGGTGAGGAGATCTGTGTGGCTAAAGTGGTTACGCTTTGCCTTACTATCCGAAGATCGTAGGTTCTTCTTCTTCTTCTTCTACGAACGCTCCATGTCGACCACTTGTTAACCACTCTTTATGATGTGTATGTAATCTGAGCATAAGAGCGATTGTACGTTGTGCCAATTATGCGCCTGCAAGTAGGCCAGCCCATCCGATTTCTGCGACGTTTTTTATTTATTAGGGTAATTTCCCTAGGTCCCTACCTCAGTCGCCTCTTACAGCGTGCCTTGTACGTCGCAGCGTTACAATTCATTGCTCATTTTGAGAGCCTAGGCAACACACGGGCTCATGAGGGAGCGAACCTGGTACCTTTGACACGAGAGACGAGCACATAACCTCTATGCCACAGAGACCTTTATCTTCAAATATTACATCGGAGACCCTTGCCGGTGCTACGGTGTTCGTGCACTGTAGCTGAGATCTTCATGTGTAAGGAAAAAAGCGTAGCACACATGGTTACTCACCGAAGTGCAATGATGATGGTCTTATCAATCAATCAATCAATCAATCAATCAATCAATCAATCAATTCAATAGTATAATTACGATAATAACTTGGAAGATTTAGTCATCATCATCAGGTGCCGTGCCAGCTATCGTTGGCGATCATGGATCTCCACAAATCTCTGTCGTTGGTGCTTGCTATCAACTCAGATGTTGACGCTCTACCGTGCCATGAAGTCAGGCTATCCAAAATATTCTCTCTCTGTCTTCCTCTGTCTCGTCTACCCTCGATTTTACCGGTTGTCACAATGTGTTCTAAACCTCCCTCCTCATCACATGCCCGAAAAGTACAAAGTACAGAGAGAAAAAACATGGTCTGTGTTAATATCCATATAGTAGCTGGGAAAGTGATTGACGTTCGTACTTCACTATAGTGGAGGGAATGGTGCCTTGAAGAAGAATGAGAGGAAGACCTAGAAGACGATGGGTTCATAATGTCATTGACGATCTGAGAATGACTGCTGCTTACGCCGGTCAACGTGCACAGAATATATAGTTTTTTGTTCAGGACTGCTGTTATGGAAACCAAGTCCAGGAAAAGACAAGGCACTTGATGATGATGGTGGTAGAAGGGTGTCTCAATGGCGAAGTGGCGAAGTGGCGAAGTGGCGAAGTCGTTTTCCTGTAGTTCTGAAGTTTGTGGGTTTAAGTCTAGACCGAGTCACATGTGCAATGTTTTCATGACCTCCCTAAGTTTGTTGCAGGATTTACGGAGTTAGTGCTTTGTAAAACGCTCTCAGCGGATGGCGTGCCGCTTCAGCCGACAGTGTTGGAGCCATATAGGGAAATATGGTGCAATGAAGTCAATCTTATACTTTTTACAGAGATCTCTAAAATTGTTCGGGAGCTGTGGAGTTGGTGCTTTGTGCACTATTCTCGACAGTCGGTGTGACATTTCTGCAGAGAAGGTGTCGAGCCATATGAGGTAACACCGGGCGCATTCAATTTAATCCTTCGACTCTTTAGTTAATTCTTCGCCTTTACGCCGTTTAGACATTCTGCTTGCATCTACTGGTTAATTGATTGATAGGACCATAAACATTGCACTTTGGTGCGCAACAATGTGTGCTCCAATCTCTTTCTTACACGGGAAGATCTCAGCTGCAGTGCACAACTCCGTAGCACTATTGAGGGTCCGACGTAATTTTGAAGATGGTGAAGATATTTTTTGTAGGAATTTTATTTGTTATCTTTTCTAATGAATGTTTTCTGTGCAGCAACTTTCCAGCCTGCTCTTCTCGATTTTTAACTGTCAGTGTTCTTTTACGGTGTCAAATTGAAAATGGGACCTACGTTTTATCGTCTGTCTCCGATAGGACTAGGAACTCGATCTCACCTGCACTGAAATTAAGGATCTCTGGAAAAGTATCCAGATAGCTCCACAAGGAAGCGAAACTTGTACCTTTGGCACAAGAGACAAGCATCTAACCTACACTCCACAGATACCCACGATCAAATAGTTAATTAAAAATAGCCAAAACCGCTGATGTATAGTGAGCTTGGAGGGTACAGACGTTCAGTTGGTGGATAGAAAGAACGCTTTAAAGACACTCTTAAAGTACCTCTGAAATGCTTCGATATAGACATCACATGCTGGGAGTTCCTTGAACAAGATCGTCAAATGTGGCACTGTAACAACACAAGAGGAACCCGCATAGCTGCGAATCGTCGTGCCGTTGAGGCACAGAGAAAAGGAGCTGCAAGATGGAGCACACAACACTCACACGTCTAACGTAGATCATGTATGCCTCACCTGTTGTAGAGTATTGTGTTCTATGATTGGACTCTACAGTCACCTCCGCAGATACCAGAGAGGTGCACCAGCACACGTCTGAGGCTGTTGACATCATCACAAGCGATGGACGACTAGTATTACTAGTTAATTCAGTATATATATCTCCTGTTTGTTCATTTGCTTGATAAAGGCCTTGTTGGTCGAAACGTTGCTGTATTTTGTAATTGTTTTTGTAATTTGTAAAACTACAGTACTTTGTAATTACGTGTTTTACTAGTTAATTCTACTCTAACTTATTTGAAATAACATCTCTCTCTCATTCTTGTCTGTTCTCATGGGGTCTCGTAATTCAATTTTCTCATTCTTATTTGTAGCAACATCCAGTTTTAATTAAAATTTCTTCGGAATAATGTGTGTTCTATTCTCTGTCTATGGTACACGAAGGGCTCTTTTGTAACACATTTATTCAAAAACTCATTTATACTGTTCCATTTCATATTTATACGTCGCCACTGGGAACATCATACTCTTAGTATTTTGATCTTAGTCATGACAGAGATGAAGTGCATACGCACAATCAGTGGCGGCTCGTGATCCTTTTTGTTGGTGGGGCCAGACATTTTTTCCCCGAATAAATCATGGTTTTGGGGTTTAGTTATAAAATAATAAATACACGCTATAAATATTTTTGGTGGGGCCCGGCCCCACTAGCCCTTAATGACGATCCGCCACTGCACACAATGCTGGGAGTATCAAGAATATACCGGTTTAGAAATGAAGACATCAGGGGGAAATGGGTACAACATCAGTACTGAACTTCATCAAGAAACAACAAATAAAATGGTTCGGCCACATAAGCAGATTACCAACGGACTCAGAGAGCAATGCTACTCCGATACAGAGAATAAAAAACAAAAAACTGTAAACGCAAAAGGTGAAGCTCAGTAATAACAGATGCAGTGAAAAACACTATTTATGAAGCGCACACAAAAGCCGGTTCTAAAAATCTCTTTTTCTCCTGACGATGTAAGACAAAACAAGATTAGAGAAAGGACAGAAGACCTTGCCATTGGGAATATCATGCTCTTTCTTGTTCTGTTTGCATTGTCAATAATAACGAATAGAAACATGGTTTTAGTGTGCATACATTATTTGTCAAAATGTAATCTTGAATTGTGCATGGAGTAAAATAGGTGTATAATAGTTGTATTAACTATTCTGATCATCATCATCATCAGCATCATTATCATCAGCATCATTATTATCATCATCATCATCATCAGCATTATCATAATCATCATTATCATCATTATCATTATCATCATCATTATCATCATCAGCATCATTATCATCATCATCATCATTATCATCATCAGCATCATTATCATCATTATCATCATGGCTATCAGAAATATTTATATCGAAGTAACATTCTCGAAATTGTTCTATGCAATAGCAAATGCTGAAAAATGACCGCAGGCATTCGACTTAAAATGAAAACATTTAAAAATAATTGGGCTAGGAGAATCCTGAGAACGTTTTGGCCAGAAAGATCACAAGTAAGAAGCTGCAGAATAAAAATAATTGTACATCGGTTGCAAATGCTACAGAAGAGTACATAGAATATCATGGACAGAGAAAAGAACAAACGCTTCTGTTCTGCAACAACTTGATATTAAAGAGAATTGGCGATTACAGAGCATAAAATCAAGGAAAATTAAATATTTCGGACACATCAAACGACATGAGTGCTTAGCAAAAATAATTTTGGAGCGAAGGGTGTCTGTAAGAAGAATGAGAGGAAGACCTAGAAGACGATGGGTGCAAGATGTCATTGACGATATGAGAAGGACTGCTGCTGACGCCGGCCAACCTCCACATAACTGAGAGTTTTTCAGGACTGTTGTCATTGAAGCCAAGTTCCAGAAGTGACAAGGTGCTTGATGATGATAACATCAAATGCATGCACGGTCTAGGGTAGAAGATGGCGAGGATGGACGTGTTTGTAGAATGTGATCGGAAATCCGAGCTTCTGTAACAGTCCTAGAGATCTCATAAAAATATTCCACATGTGACTAGGTCCGGATTCGAACTATAACCTTCAGAAAGACAGACAAACATCTTAACCACTCCGCCATAGCTACTTCACTGACATAAACTTATTGATTGATAGTGCTATTTTCAATACACTTTGGTGAATAACAATGTGCACTCTGATCTCTTTCTTGCACAGGAAGAACACCGGCAAGGGTGCCTTATATAACTTTAAAGAAGCCACAAAAATGAATAAATATTTTTCTTAACTTTCAGTTATTTATTACCCTGGCTGCAACTTTCCAGCCTTCGTTATAGACTTTCAGTTGTCAAACATTCTTTACGTGCCAAAATTGAACACTGAAACTACACTTTATGAATAATTGGATGCAGGAATATACTAATGAGTTGAAGAATTCACTTCTAAAGTCGAATAAGCATGTATGAATGGCGGGGGACACTGTTAATAAGGAAAACAGGCCTTCACACAAAGTCAGTCAGAAGCACCATACAAGGCGCCCTGACTACGTATCAATTCATAGCGTGCGAGCACAAGAAAAGGAAGTGAAGAATGGTTACTAGTCCGCGTGGTGCCGGGGCCAACAAGGGAAGCAAAGAATAGTACCACTGTGATCTACAAGGCATGTCGTAAGAGGCGACTGATGTAGCACCTAGGGAAGATACTCTAGTAAATAAAAAACATTGCATAAGTCGGATATGCTGACCTACTTGTAGACGCATAACTGGCACAATGTACAATCGCTCTTAAGCTCAGATCACATACAAATCACACAGAGTGGTGAACAAGTGATCGATATGTAGCATTCCGCGAAGAATACAAATGGTTAAATAAACAAATAATATTGACAGTAGGTGTATTTAAAACATTTCATGCGCTAGAGGATTATCACATTATAGAATCACTTACAGTGTATGGTAAACGTTGAATATGTATGTCCGGTGATAAGGACCCATTATAAATAATAGTTTCAGTTAAAAACGAATAACGGTAGAAGCGGTGTGGTGTTAATCCAAAGGTAATTACAGCTATTAAGTCTGCCAGTATGAATAACACCAATAACAAGTTGCATGCATAACAGGGAACCAGAGAGACAGTATTGACGTATAGGGGCCCGTGGGAGAGGGGTATCTACACTGGATAATATAAAAACTTCCGAAGATCAATCGAAACGATGTATTTGATATTTCATATATATATATGCGCGTGGAATTTTTCCGACCACGACGGCTCTCAGGTCGACCCAGCCTCAACTGGGTACCAGACATGCACTGGGAAATATATATATATATACAGTGGCGGCTCGTCATCGTTTTTGTTGGTGGGGCCAGACACACATTTTCGGGAAAATCATGGCTTTGGGTTATATTATATTTTAATTTATACACGTTACATATTATTTTTGGTGGGGCCTGGTCCCTCTGGCCCTTAATGACGAGCCGCCACTATATATATATATATATATATATATATATATATATATATATAGAGAGAGAGAAGAGAGAGAAATAGAGAGAGAGAGAGAGAAAATCGAGAGAGAGAGGGAAGGGATAGACAGACAGTATTAGAAAGACAGGCAGTGATATATGATGTAAGGATACATACGAGGCGTGTTCAAATGAAAACGGGACTTGTGGATTTATTTAAAAAGTATCATACGCAAATTAACAGTTTCAACAGAATTAAACAAAGCAACCACTTGTAAATAAGAATGCACCTGGGTTCATCAGAAAAAATCTCCGTATGCATTTAGGCAAGCATCCAACTGTTTAGGTAGACGTCGAATGCCGTCCGAGAAAAAGGTGCGTGGCTGCTCACTGAACCATGTGGTCACCGATGTCTTCACGTCTGCGTCGCTGTTGAATTGCTGTCACTTTAGTGCTTTCTTCAACGGTCCGAACAAATGGAAATCACACGGGGACAAATCAGGACTATAGGCTGGGTGATGAAGAACTTCCCAATTCTTCTTTGCCAATGTTTCCTGCTCAATTTTTGCGACGTGCGGACGAGCGTTGTCAGCAGATCTTGCACGGCCAGGTCAGGCGCATATTGTTGCAACAGAAGAAGCCATAGCCTTGCTTGATAAAGCAGTACTGACTGACTGTTGTCGTAGCATTCGTTCGCTTTGCAGAAGAATTCCATATGTCAATTGGGACAGCCCACATTGGTTGTTCGGAAGAAATTGAACTATCGGAAGGTGTGTTCACAGTGGGTCCCACAGATGTTGACTGACCACCATAAGGAAGAACGGATGGGGTGGAGTTTGAACCACTTGATGCGTTACAGGACAGAGGGTGATGCATTTCTGTTGAGCATTGTGGCAGGTGATGAATCATGGTGCCACCACTATGAACCGAGCAGCAAAATTGACAGCATGAAATGGAAACATTCAGGTTCATCAAAACCAAAAAAATTCAAGACACAGGTTTCTGATGGGAAGGTTATGGTGACCGCATTTTTTGACCATGAAGGGCTTTTGTTGGCCGATTTTAAGTAACCTGGTGTCAACATCAATGCCGCCCATTATAAAGACACTTTAGACAAGCTGCATAAGGCCATCAAGGCTAAGCGACCAGGCAAGCTTTCTCAGGGTGTGATTCTTTTCCACGACAACGCTCGTCCGCACGTCGCAAACATTGTGCAGGAAACATTGGCAAAGAAGAATTGGGAAGTTCTTCATCACCCAGCCTATAGTCCCGATTTGTCCCCGTGTGATTTCCATTTGTTCGGACCGTTGAAGAAAGCACTAAAGTGACAGCAATTCAACAGCGACGCAGACGTGAAGACAGCGGTGACCACATGGTTCAGTGAGCAGCCACGCACCTTTTTCTCGGACGGCATTCGACGTCTACCTAAACAGTGGGATGCTTGCCTAAATGCATACGGAGATTTTTCTGATGAACCCAGGTGCATTCTTATTCACAATTGGCTGCTTTGTTTAATTCCGTTGAAACTGTTAATTTGCGTATGATACTTTTAAATAAATCCACAAGTCCCGTTTTCATTTGAACAAGCCTCGTAGTTAGATAAACAGACAAACATAACCACACTCACTCAACACACATGAGTACACACTCTCAACACACATGAGTACACACACTCAACACACATGAGTACACACACTCAACATTCATAAACAAAACCACACAATAATCATAAACACACCCACACAACATTCATAAACACACCCACACAACATACATTAGCGCACCCACACAACATACATGCACGCACCCACTCAACATACATAAGCGCACCCACTCAACATACATGAACGCACCCACTCAACATACATGAGCGCACCCACTCAACATACATGAGCGCACCCACTCAGCATACATGAGCGCACCGACTCAACAAAATAAAACAAATCCATTCAACATTAATAAGAACAAGAACTCAACAAACATAGGCAAACCTACACACCAAACACAAGCCCACCCACTCAACAAACAAAGGCAAACCTACACACCAAACACAAGCCCACCCACTCAACAAACATAGGCAAACCTACACACCAAACACAAGCCTACCCACTCAACAAACATAAACGCACCGACTCAACATACACAAGCCCATCCACTCAACAAACATAGGCACGCCTACACACCAAACACAAGCCCACCAACTCAACAAACATAAGCACACCTATACACCAAGCACAAGCCCACCCACTCAACAAACATAAGCACACCTACACACCAAACACAAGCCCACCCACTCAGCAAACAAAAACGCCCCGACACAACAAATACAAGCCCACCCACTCAACAAACATCAACGCACCGACTCAACAAAAACAAGCCCATTCACTCAACAAACATAGGCACACCTACACACCAAACACAAGCCCACCAACTCAATAAACATAAACACACCTACACACAGAACACATGCAAACCCACTCAACAAACATAGACAAGCCTACACACCAAACACAAGCCCACCTACTCAACAAACATAAACACACCGACACAACAAATACAAGCCCATCCACTCAACAAACATAAACACACCTACACAACAAACAAACGCCCACACTCAACAAACATAAACACACCTACACAACAAACAAAAGCCCACACTCAACAAACATAAACACACCGACACAACAAACACACGCCCACACTCAACAAACATAAACACACCGACACAACAAACACAAGCCCACTCACTCAACACACATAAACACACCCACTCACCCTACATAAGTACACCTACACAACAAACATGAACACACCCACTCAACCCACATAAACACCCACACAACAAATATAAATACATCCACTCGATCAGTCACAGTAATATACCAAAACCAAAACGCAACATGAATAATTACACAGCAACAACAATTGCAAGAATAATAACAACAGAATAGTAATGTTGTCTGGTCATGTAATCGGCTTGAGGTCATGCAACGGGCATGCTGGTGGTAGTGTACGTTCGGAGAATATATGGGACACGTGGTACAGGCCAACATCTGTCGTTCTAGGAAGACAAAGGGTTGAGGATATGTGGGTAGAACTGCGCATGTTATGTGTGTGAGTGTTGGAGTGATGGTGGGAGCGTGGGGGGCCAACTAGTGGGCATTAGAGAATACTGGTAACTTGGGGTAAGTGTTAGGTCAGGGAGAATATTACTCACACGGTACAGCGTGAGGGTGGGGTTGTGTGGGGAGTAGACAGTGTGCGGGGGGGATGTGTGGGGAGCGGGCAGTGTGCGGGTGGGGTTTTGTGAGGAGTAGGTAGTGTGAGGGAGGGGATATGTGGGGAATAGGCAGTGTGAGGGAGGGGTTTTATGGGAAATATACTGTGTGAGGAAGGGGTTGTGTGGGGAACAGACAATAAGCTGTGTGGGAAATAGGCAGTGTATGGGATTGTTGTAGTGAGATTGAGAGAAGAAATAACGAGAAGAAAAGAGGATGAGACAGAGAGAGAAAGAGAAAAAAGTTGTAGAGATGGAAATGAGAGAGAAAGCAAAATATTAGAGGGATGGAACAGAAATAGGGGGATAATTACAAAGAGGTAGCAGAGATAAAGAGAAATTAGATTTCTACAGCGGGATTAGGGGAGGAGAGAGAGAGAGAGAAGGAAGGAGAAGAGTTCTAGAGATGGATCAGTGAAAGAGATAGAAGTGAAGGGTCATAGTTAGAAAATAGAAAGAGATAGAGGTGAAGGGTCATAGTTAGAAAATAGAAAGAGATAGCGCGGAAAGATAGATCGAGAGAAACAACAGTAAGAAACGTAGTGAAAAGTTAAATCTACAGAGAATAATCCAACAAGAAAGTAAACTATTGGGATGTAAAACCATACAAGATCTCCAGCTGCTAGCAACGAACCGCATCACATGGAGATCTAAATCCTATGTGTCGCCTTTGGCACGAAAGGAACAAACTAACTAACTAACAGAGGTAGCAGTTCAAGAAGAAAGAAAGATAGAATAATTCAAGAAAGGCAACAGTTCAAATTCAACAGATAAGTGGTCTTTATAATAACGAGAGAGAGATAAGAAAAATAGTGCTAGAAATGTAGAAGACAGAAGAGGGGAATGAGAGAAAGTTCTAGAGAAGTAGCAGAGAAGTAAAAGAACAATTTAAACAGTGCTAAAATAGACAAATGCTAGAGATAATTGACTTAATCTCTTCGACTTTATATCCTCGTGGAGCATAAGGTCTCAACAGTTGTTCGCCATTTTTCCCGGTCTCAAGCTGTTTTCGTTAAGGCCTCCAAGGATAGTACAGCACCCCTTAGTTCTAGCTGTTTTTGTTAAGGCTTCCCAGGATAGTCCAGCACCCCTCAGTTCCAAAAGAAGACTCCATATCTAGGTCTGTTTAAGATGTCCGCTTTTCCGTTTTCATTGTGGGTTGCACGCAATTGCTTGTCTAGTATCTCTCTCTCACTCGACTGCGTCTTCCATAGAGTATGCCCAAACCATAAGAAAAAGGGAAAAGTGGAGAGAAGCATGGAAAGCTGAAGAGATAACGCAACGCAATTGAGAGAGAGAGAGAGAGAGAGAGAGAGAGAGAGGGAGGAAAGAGGAGAAGAGAGATGGAGAGGGCAGTTAGAGTTAAAAGATAAGACAGTTGAATAAAGTAGAAAACAAAGAGATGGTCTATTCTATGTTTCTCGCAGTGTCAGATATACAAACCACGAGACAAAGAGCGAGAGCCAGATAACGAGATCGAGTGAGAGAGAGATACCACTTATTTTTATCAAATGTCTAAGACAACAGTAAGATAAGATGAGGGCTGTGTTGAAGTTATACTAGATAGAGAAATATGTCGCTTGTACATATGCCTTATCGACTGACGTAGGCGACTGTAGATATACCTAACTTCATGTCTCTATAGTCCATGAATGATTGACGTAGCTTATTGATAATTTGATTGAATGATTGATTGATACGACCATCATCATTGCACTTCTGTGAGTAACAATATGTGCTCCAATCTCTTCTTTTTTTTACACAGGATGATCTTAGCAGCAGACCACAAACTCTGTAGCACTGGCGTAGGTAACCTGTGTAATTTAGAAGATTGTGAAAATAGTGTGAAGGAATTTTATTTTCGAATCTGTCTAATGACTTGTGTCCGGTAGTGGTATAGTGCATTGATTCAATCGTCAATGCATATGTGTTCAATTCTTTGTAAGCTGGTTTCTTTGATTTGCACTGGTGAAAATTGGGTCCAAATATAACATATAATGTATCAATCCAATATTTCCGATTTATATTGATCAGTTTACTGAATTATTTGTGGTCGTTCGTTCTTCCGAAGATACATAACAATTCAGATAGCGAGACAGAGAGAGAGAGAGAGAGAGAGAAAGAGAGAGAGAACGAGAGAGAAAGAGAGAGAGCGTTTGTGTGTATGTGTATGTGTATGTACGTACGTGCTCATGTATGTGAGGATTATAAAAGCGCAATGCGTTGTTAAATGAGTTGATATCCATTAAGCACTTTGATGACGCAGGCAACCAGGATTTAAGAAACGATGTGCCCCCGGGATACTTAGTTAATCAACCAGTCTTTCGATTTGTGTAGACTGCAAATTTAATCCATCAGTACTTGGATACGAAGTTCACTTCTTGGTTAAATATGTACGCAGTAATACCGACATTAACCTGCTTAATTCAAAGTGTCATTATTGTATGTGAGTAATTGACCTGCTTACTTCAAAGTGTCATTATTGTATGTGAGTAATTGGGTTCGACACTTTTTACGAGTAATTAAAGATGGAAGCTTTTAGATGCTGTAAATTATTGGTATAAGTCTGTCCATTAATTCGTGAGCACGTTTGAAATTGATTTTCTCGAAAACTACCTGTTGGATCTCAGTGATTTTTGCAAGCAACCTTAGAATATCCATGACGATAGAGAAATATTTTTTTCCAAGAAAATTTGATGTAGTTTGAAATATTTCTTCTTCATGTTATATTAAAATCAACCTCACCGGATTGTACACAATAGTAACAGATCTACGGTACACAGACGCGTTGTTCTAAAAATACATTATGGTAACATAGAAATATCGTGAGTATACAACAATTTCACGAAATCCCGTGCACCGAACCCAGTCGACTTTGAAAGCGGAAAGCATATGACGTTATAATTGGGATACCGTTGTATAGTTATAGGCGTATCTCGCTATTTGTATGAAGCTATTGTATCATATTTGTTGGCTTATCAAAACTGACATTGATATCACATTCATAATGAGTCTGAAGTGCACATTTATAACAATGCAGAAGGTTACAGTTTTACTATACCAACACTTCCGTAGGGAATCTAAGAGAGGTCATCTATATTGCGATATTCATAACCCTGAGAAACGAGCGCAACTGGCGCTTGGTCTGAATAGAGAATCCTTTTCCCGATGGATTAAACAGAACACAAAGTGCACTAATGTCAAGCAAGGACGGAAAAGAACAATTGACGACTTTGACATAGATGTCATAAGACGGGAGCTCTTGAAAATGTTTGCGACAAATCAACTTGTTACTCTCAGGAAACTGAAATTAAAACTGCAATCAGATTGCAGCATAGACATTCTAAAAGTACTCTATGGAAAATTGTAAGAGCCGACGGCTTCACCTTCAGAAAAATATAGGCGGCAGGAATATTATTTGTGAAAAGCCACATTTAATTGCTACCGGAAGTAAATACCTGAGGCAGATCCGTGAGCGGCGGAGGCAAGGCTATGATATTGTATATTTGGACGAATCCTGGGTCAATGCTCACCACACCAATGCTAAAGAATGACAATCAGTAGACGGTGAACAGAAAGAAAAATACCAAGCAGCAAAGGCCAGCGTATTATACTAACACATGCAGGAAGTAGTGAAGAAGGTCTTGTCCATGACGCTGGACTTATTTTCCAATCAAAAAGTACCGACGGTAGGGACTACCACACAGAAATGAATGGACATATTTTACGGCACTGGATGGAGAAAGATCTACTTCCAATTCTAAACAGACCATCATGCTTGGTAATGGATAATGCATCCTATCACACCGCAGTATCAGCGGAAGACAAAGTACCAACTGCATCAAATACAAAAGATCAAATTAGGACTTGGCTTGCTAAGGAAAATGTCAGCTTCGATGATACATATTTGAAACCCGAGTTGTTGCACCTGGTGAGGATGACAAATAAGACAAAGGTGTTTCATATTGACAAAATCATTGCGGAATACGGCCACACGTCTTTGCGACTACCTCCATATCATACTAAATCCGATAGAGCTTGTCTGGGCTAAAGTAAAAGGGCAAGTTGCCGAACAGAACAGGACGTTTAAAATGTGTGATGTTGAAGTTCTGACACTTGAGTCCTTCTCAATGATAGACATGCAGTTCTGGAAGAAGTGTGTTGAACATGTGCTCGAGAGGAAGACGAGTACTGGCACCGAGATGGATTACAATTTGTCCAGCCAGTAACAATTATCAACCTCATGGAATCGTCAGATTCGGGATGATACAAATCATATTTTGATTACAGACTGAGAAATAGCAACGTATACATTTCCATATCCAAATGCGTCTACCATCATACAATTTGTGGTGAAGTTAAGACACCCTGGGGTCTAATGGTGACCGAAGGGGAGGACTAACTGTTGCATATTGTATCCAAGTTCACGATTGCACATAAAGGGCAACACACTTAATTACTTGACCTATCAAGTTAATATGGAGATACACCTATGAATAGAATTGACATGGACAAATTCTAGGGATACTGTAAAATCTAAAATGTGAGCCCCTGTATTTGCAATTGTCATAAAAGATCAAAGGAATTCGCCGATGTGCAAAATCCGTAGCATCTATGGACTACTGGTTAGCTTTATTTTAGCGTCATGGATATTCTAAGGCTGCATGCAAAAATCACTGAGATCCAACAGGTAGTTTTCGAGAAAATCAATTTCAAACGTGCTCACGAATTAATGGACAGACTATAGTATACTTCTAGGCTATTGCTCACTCTCTGTCGCATTCTCTCTTCATCCCTCATTCTCTTGTGAACTTACACACTCTATCTTTATCTCTCTCTCTCTCTCTCTTTCACTCTCTGTCGCATTCTCTCTTCATCCCTCATTCTCTTGTGAACTTACACGCTCTATCTTTATCTCTCTCTGTCTCTCTCTCTCTCTTTCACACTCTGTCGCATTCTCTCTTCATCCCTCATTCTCTTGTGAACTTACACGTTCTCTCTTTATCTCTCTTTATCTTACACTATCTCTCTCTCTCTCTCTCTCTCTTTCACACTCTCTGCGTCTCTCTTTCCTTTTCTTCGTCGTCTCACATTTCCTCTACCTAACACAAAAATGTACTCAGTCTTTTTCTCTTTCTTTCCACAGTTCCCTCTTCTCTCAAAATATATATCTTTCTATCTGCATCTCTCTCTAGATCATGGGTTCCCAAAGTGGGCTGTACCGCCACCCCCTCCCTCCCAGTGGGCGCTGAAGCCTTCCAGGGGCGATAGTGAGTTCAGAAGTATTTTGGGGGTGGGGGTGTTTGTTTTTCGTGAGTTTGAGATTGAATACTCATACAAAATTTGAATTCTGCATCTAAATTCATCTTATGCCCATCTTACACGATCCATTTTTTCATCAATTTTCTATTTCATGTATATAAACATTTGAAAACTGACCATGTATGACAGAAATATATATCAATTTTCTATGTCAAAGTGAAAATAGAGCATGTATATATATATGTGGGGGTGACAAACTGTTATAATGGAGCGGGGGGTTACAAAGTTTATGTCGTGCAAAGTGGACAGTGTGCCGAAAAAGTTTGGGAATCTATGCTCTAGATCTTTCACCCTATCTCTCTCTCTCTCTCTTCTCTCTCTCTCTCTCTCTCTCTCACTTGCTCCATCCCTAACTTTTGTCATAACATTTATAAAATCTCTATGCTTATTCTATTTATCTTTTGCAATCTTTATATAGCACTCTCTCGCACTTTATATAGCTTTTGTTTTCTTCATATTTCTCTATCTCTCTTCCAGTTACACGTTCAAACACGCTATACTTCTATCTATCTATCTATCTATCTATCTATCTATCTATCCATCCATCCATCCATCCATCCAACCATCCATCTATCTATCTATCTATGTCTCTCTCTCTCTCTCTCTCTGTCTCTGTCGTACAATCGCGCACTTTTCTCCCTCTCTGTTCATTCCCAGTTATGTATAAATAGCGCATCCTCATATTATCTATGTCTCTTCATCTCTCTTTACATCTCTCTAGAACTCGCTTGCTCTCTCTCTTCTTCTTCTTCCATCTCCAGCTATCTCTTTATAACCCACTCCTACACTCTTATCTCTCCATTTCACTCTATACCACTCTCGCCCTAACAATCCCTTTCCACTCATCTCCCAATCTCTCACTAGCATACTCACATTCTTCTCTTCTCTCCATAACATACTATCTCTCTCCCACACCTTCTGTTTCCCACGCAATAAATGCTTCAATTTTCTCCTTCTTATATGAAGCATAAAATACACATAGAACTACTGAAGCTAACACATACGGAACAATAGATCATGTTTCATGGAAAAAACAACAGAAAAATAAAGAAGTCCTACAAAAACTTGTAATAAAGAAAAATTGACTCCAGGAAATAAAAATGTACACAACAAAATAATACGGACACACAAAGAGACATGCCACATTATTCAAAATATTTTTAGAGAGAGAAGTTGAAGGACAGAAGGCGTACAAGAGGAAGACAGGCACAAATAGAAAGGAAACATTAAGAGATGGACATATTACAGCCTGGCAGAATGCAACATCTAGGCAAGAGAAAGGAGATGTTCGAGGTCCTTTGCAGTCGAACTTCGATTCAGACAACCCTGCAGAATGCAACTTCAAGGCAAGAGACATGGAATGTTAGATGTCCCTTGCAGTTACTCTTCGATTCAGACAAACTGGCAGAGTGCAACATTTAAGCAAGTTATATCGGACGTTGGTCGTCCATTTCGGTCAACCTTCAATTCAGCCTTACAGAATGCAACATCTATGCAGGAGACAGGGGCATGTTGGAGGCAAGAGACAGAGCATATTGGAGTTCCTTTGCATTCAACATTCGATTCATCTGGAAGAATTACAACATCAAGGCAAGAGACTGGAGGTGGAGTTCCTGTGCAGTCCGCCTTCGATTCAACCTGACAGAGTGCACAATCATGAAATGAATCAGACGATATTGGATGCAAGAGACAGTGAAGGTTTGAGGTCCCTTGCAGCCAAACTTTCTGATCCAGAAGCACTTAAGCTGAAACCTCTTCGGCTCGGTGCCATGGACATCGTAACTCTTCGGTTCGGTGCCACAAACACCGTAAATCTGGAGAACCTGTGGCTTTTCTGATTGCCCACGGAATTGAACCCACACTCACAGGGAGCTTGTCATCCGTCGTCCAAATGCGCTACGAACACGCTGGGCAGGCTGGCAAGTAGCCAAACTTAGATTTAACCTCTCTAATAATAAAGGTTTACAGCATAATAAATTTTCTTCAATTAAAATGAAACACTAAAGACAACTATGGATAGATGAAACAAATAACTGTAAACGGCAAAGACAAGAACATAGTTTACAAATTTGGTAAAGAATAAAAAAAAGAATATTTACAGTGAACAATACGAATCGATCAGAAAATATCAATCAATATTATCACGCAAGGTGAACATTATAAAGGAAATTTTATTCTGGCAATTAAAGGTGAAATCGATTTTAATGTGAGTCGTCTGAATGACAAATCGACAGGATTGATTGACCAAGTAAGCTTTCAAAAGGGAGATCACATTGTTGTATGGAGTTAGTGTTAAGAGATCATTATCTTCCCTTGTAAGGGACATAACAGTTATAGTTGAACTTTGCTAATACGACAATATTAAACATGGTGACATATGTTAGTTTGTTTCTGAGTTTGAATCACATGAATATGTAAGTAATCTGTGGGTAATATATTCAGATAATTACAGTTAGTATTTCATTGAAATAATTTCATTTATTAGAATACAGTTAGTTTATGATTATATGAAAGTTTAGTAATCGAAGGAAGTTATATTAGCAAAACAATTTAGTTTAGCAATAGAGGGAAGTTATATTAGCAAAACAATTTAGTTTAGCAATAGAGGGATGTTAGTTTAGCAATATAATTTAGTTTAGCAATAGAAGGAAGTTAGTTTGGCAATAGAATTTAGTTTAGCAAAAGAATTTAGTTTAGCAATATAATTTAGTTTAGCAATAGAATTTAGTTTAGCAATAGAATTTAGTTTAGTAATAGAATTTAGTTTAGTAATAGAATTTAATTTAGTGATAGAATTTAGTTTAGCAATAGAATTTAGTTTAGTAATATCCTTTTTATTTTATATTATTTTATTTTATATTATTTTATTTTATATTATTTTATTTTATATTATATTATTTTATTTTATATTATTTTATTTTATATTATTTTATTTTATATTATTTTATATTATTTTATTTTATTTTATTTTATATTATTTTATTTTATATTATTTTATTTTATATTATTTTATTGTATATTATTTTATTTTATATTATTTTATTTGAGTAATAGTGAGCGTCTGTAGGTTAAGCAGTAGTGAGCTCCTCCACAACCCAAGAGTACCTGGTTCAAACACCGAGGCTGGCAAGTTTGGAAGCAAATTTGTTCGCCTTGATTTCTACAAAAGTTAAAAATAGACATTACCATTCAGAAAGCAATTGTAAACTACTGAACGTATAAGTATAGCGTAGAAAATCGACAACTAGTTTACTGTGGTTGATGACGAAATCCTTTAAGAAATATATCACGATTTTCGTTTACATTTTTAGCCTTTTAGATCAAAGTGTAATGCCTACTGGATCGCGGCCAGAAGGTGGGAGCCTTAATCTTTTTCTTTGCCCGTCTGTCCAGCGTGTTCGTAGCGCGTTGGACTACGGGTGACTATCCCTCTGTGTGTGCGGGTTTAATTCCGTGGGATGGCAGAAAAAGCCACAGATTCCCCAGATTTACGGTGTTCGTGGCACCGAACCGAAGGGTTTCGATGTCCATGGCACCGAGCCGAAGAGCTGAAAAGCTCAAGTGCTTCTGGATCGGGAAAAAAATAATCTTTTTCTTTTTAGCGTTCATTTTTACGACCAATTTGATTATTTTTATTGTGATATATAATTGATCTTTGTCAAGAACCACTCAACGTTACACTTCAGTTCTTAGGCCCCTACCTGTATATGATACCAAACACATGTATGATAGGGCTTCCGTATTTTAGCCTACCGGAAATGTTTTGAATCTGTCTCGTTGACAGTCAGTCCCCCACACTACCCTTCCTTCGTGTATTCATTGATCTTTAAAAATAATTTTTCGCCGCATGTTTAGGCGTTATGATCTTCGTCTAAGAGTATACGGTCACTATGCTAACTTTCTGACTAGGTGAGGTCGTTCTGGCAGCCGTAATAAAACGACAAATATCACAATGAAATACACTTTAACAAGTTCGAGCAGATCTCGTTCGTGAGGTTGACGACGCTCGGTGTTCACACGTTCAATCGTACAGGGTACATTCATTGCGACACTTCCGTGTTGGGTCATCCCCGTAAAGGGTTAATGTAGTTAGTGTTGGACGGACTATCGTAATGCATAAGTCTTCGCCTGTCAACTCGGACACACGCGGGTTGAGGGTTCAATCCTACACCGGACGTTCCACACTTGAGAAAAGGAATTGACCCTCCTATCTTCTGTACGCTAAAATCTAGAAATGTGAAGTACAGTGACTTCATACCGTAAAGTCGGAAATCCCTACGCGAAATTCTAATTTTATAAATATAAGTTAATAGAGGGCAGCAAAGCGTAGCTTACAGTGAGCTCGTTGAATTTTGTTCAAGCAGCGGCTTTCCAGCCTCTTCTTCTCGATTGTGAACTGTCAGTGGTTATTTTATGTGCTCAACTTGTACACGAGATCTATGTTTTTATCGTTCATCTCCGATAGGACTGGGAACTCGATCTCATCTACACTGAGATCAGTGATCTCTGAAAAATATCATGATGGTTCCACGAGGGAACGAACCAGGTATCTTTGGAACAAGAGACGAGTCTCTGCGTCACAGAGACTATTTAGTCATACGAGAGACAAGTCTCTGAGCCACAGAGATTATTTAGTCATACGAGAGACGAGTCTCTGCGCCACAGAGACTATTTAGTCATACGAGAGACGAATCTCTGCGCCACAGAGACTATTTAGTCATACGAGAGACGAATCTCTGCGCCACAGAGACTATTTAGTCATACGAGAGACGAGTCTCTGCGCCACAGAGACTATTTAGTCATACGAGAGACGAGTCTCTGCGCCACAGAGACTATTTAGTCATACGAGAGACAAGTCTCTGCACCACAGAGACTATTTAGTCATACGAGAGACGAGTCTCTGCGCCACAGAGACTATTCAGTCATACGAGAGACGAATCTCTGCGCCACAGAGACTATTTAGTCATACGAGAGAACATCGTAACTAAAAAAGGGCTCAAAGGCGAAGGTTTGGCATTATTGCACCTAGTGTTCCCCATATGGCTCCGTTCTTGTGGGCAGAGATGGCATGTCATTTACCGACAGCATTGCACAAAGTACGAACTCCGTAGCCCCGGCAACAATCTTAGATATCTCATGAAAAAATGTCACATGTGTCTCGGTCCAGATTCGAACTCACAACCGTCAGTACGACATGCAAACGACTTAAACCACTTCACCATGAGACCCCCTCATAATAACTAACCCATACTAATCCCCATTATAGAGGGACTGAGATGATATGATAGGGTCACATATGAGGAACTTATGGAGAGAACAAGACAGATTCCAGTGAGCCAAGAGGTTGTTTTATTTTGGGTTTTTTCCGATCAGAAGCACTTGAGCTTTTCAGCTCTTCGACTCGGTGCCATGGACATTGTAACTCTTCGGTTCGGAGCCACGAACACCGTAAATCTGGGGAATCTGTGACTTTTTCTGCCATCTCGCGGAATTGAACCCGCACCAACAGAGTGATAGTCACCCTTAGTCCAACGCGCTACGAACACACTGGGCAGACGGGCGACCAAGAGGTTTAAAAAAGACGCTGGAGCTGTATATGACACACTTTGGGAAACATGAGGGTAATATAACAAGGAGGGTCCTTTCCTGAAACCCGCAGGGACGCGAAAAAAGGGGAAGGCAGAGAAATATATGAAGACGAGATTTGAAGGCAGAGATCAACAATATAATGAAGAGCTGGAGGGAGCTGCAGGAGATAGCTAGAGATAGGGAGACTTGGAGATAGCTAGAGATAGGGAGACTTGGAGATAGCTAGAGATAGGGAGACTTGGCATTAGTTTGTTGAGACCCTATGCCCTAGCCAGTGTTAAAAAGGCAGAGAGAGAAAGAAAGAGAAAGATACTAACACCCCAGCGTCAATAGTTTGCTGAATGGTAGACATAAAAAACACAGACAGCTGTGCTGGGAGCGTGTGTATATATCTTACGCTATGCCTTTGATATTTTAAATTAAACTACAAAATTGAAACAAGCATATGTAAACATGTTTTTGATGAACTAATTTCACAGTTAGTAATTAGTTTTATTGATTCAACAGTTACCTGGTGGTTTTTTATGAGTTATTTAAGTGTGCAGACTGTTAACTTTTTTCTTGTTATGTAATGCAATGTAATATTAGTAAAGTGGCCATTGCGTTAAAAATTAACATGGATTTGTTGGGTGGTATTTAGTTAGGTGATATTTAGTTATGTGATATTTAGTTAGGTGGTATTTAGTTATGTGCTATTTAGTTAGGTGGTATTTAGTTATGTGATATTTAGTTATGTGATATTTAGTTAGGTGGTATTTAGTTATGTGATATTTAGTTAGGTGGTATTTAGTTAGATGGTATTTAGTTAGGTGGTATTTAGTTAGGTGGTATTTAGTTATGTGATATTTAGTTAGGTGGTATTTAGTTAGATGGTATTTAGTTAGGTGGTATTTAGTTAGGTGGTATTTAGTTAGGTGGTATTTAGTTAGGTGGTATTTAGTTATGTGATATTTAGTTAGGTGGTATTTAGTTAGGTGGTATTTAGTTAGGTGGTATTTAGTTAGGTGGTATTTAGTTAGGTGGTATTTAGTTAGGTGGTATTTAGTTATGTGATATTTAGTTATGTGATATTTAGTTAGGTGGTATTTAGTTATGTGATATTTAGTTAGGTGGTATTTAGTTATGTGATATTTAGTTAGGTGGTGAGTTTGGGTGAGTACTTAAGTAGGTAGATAAATAGATAGACAGACAAACATGTCGGCAGATATACAGCTGGACGGACAGACAGGAAGACAGACAGATAGACGGACACACAGACGGACAGATGGATGGATGGATTGATGAACCTACGAATGGATGGATGGACGGATGGGTGAATGGATAGACGTATGGATGGATGGATGGATGGATGGATGGATGGATGGATGGATGGATGGACGGATGGATGAACGGATCGATGGTTGGATGATGGATGGATGAATGGATGGACAGGTGGATGGATGGATGAATGGATGAATGGTTGGATGGATGGATTGATGGACGGATAGATGGGCGGATGGGTGAATGGACAAACGTATGGATGGATCGATGGTTAGATGGATGGATGGATAGATAGATGGACGGACGGATAGATGAGCGGATGGGTAAATGGACAGACGTATGGATGGATGGATGGATCGATCGATGGTTAGATGGATGGATGAATGGATGGATGGATGGATGAATGGATGGACGAACGGATGGATAGGGTCGGGTTCAGTTAGGTTAGACAGAAAAACATGTGGTCAGATATATAGACAAACAGACAAACGGACAGGCAGACAGACAGACAGGCGGACAGACAGACTGATGGACCGATGGGGTCGGGTTCGATTAGGTTAGGTTAGGTTGATTTGGGTTGGATTAGACAGACATACAGGCGCATAGACATACAAGGCGAACAGACATACAAGGCGAACAGACATACAAGGCGAACAGACATACAAGGCGAACAGACATACAAGGCGAACAGACACACACTAATACAGGCAAGCAGACAGGTCGGCTAACTAACCACTTATCACCTGTATTCGTTAGCTGTGTATAAAACTACATTCAGAACAATTAACATGATTCTGTAACTGACAATCAATACAGATCGATCACAGATTTTAACAATGGAATCTGCTTACTATTTTTTACTCTCTAAGTTGTGTGGTATCTCTGTAGCTTTCAAATTTAAACTTGGAGTCTGTCCTTCCTTTGAAAAATCTTGAAATATCCTTGGAGAAAATCACCATCAACTACAGTAAACAAGTCAGTGATATTCTAGGCAGCACTTATAACTTCAGTAGTTTGTCATTGTTTGTCGGTGAGGTCTTTTTTGCCGTTCTTAAAAAAATCCACGGGAAAAAAATTAATTCCAAACTGCCCGTCGTGAAGTTTGAACCTATTAATTCTGAGTTATGATCAAGCTCACTACCGCTAAGTCACAGACATCTACACAAATGTCCTTCCTTTTGGACAGCATACTATTTTCGACTAGACTGGCCTTTTTTTTTATCATGCCTCCAGTCAGTGGCGGCTCGTCATTAAAGGCCAGAAGGGCCGGGCCCCACCAAATATAATGCGTAACGTGCATTTATTATTTAATAAATATAACCTAACCCAAAACCATGATTTTCCCGAAAATCTGTGTCTGGCATCACTAACAAAAACGATCACGATCCTCCACTGCCTCCTGTGGATTACTAGGGTTGCAGCTATCAATCAAAGTCGAGTTTGAGAAGTTTAACTTTTTTTATGCCTCCAGTGGATCACCGGGTTAAATCTGTGTTTTTGTATTGCATGCATAATTCCGTGCCGTTTTCTTTTCAGTGTTATTTCACTAGAGGGCCATAGTAGATATGTGTTAAGTGAACTATCTACTTCGAGGTTGGTCCGGGTTCAATTCTGCAGTAGGTATTAGATATTTTTTCTAACAGAGGCGGCTCTTAAGTCAGTCCAGACTCAATTAAGTACCAGTAAAAGCACTGGGAAGTAAAGGTGGCCAGAGTGATGTTGACCTCATCCCCCATCATGTGCCGGCCGCCAAAAAAAAACTGACCTAGTGCCGTATTTCCCACTATATCGCGAGGTATGAAAACAGTTTTCTTTACTTAAAAAAGCACTTTTTCCACTAAGTCAGTGAGTTATTCTCAGTATATCATATTCTGGGCAGTCTTTACAAATGTGCTCTTTATTCTTGTAGTATATGATGCATGTCCACATGTACACAAGTTCATTGTTCATTTGAGACTCATCTTCAGCGCACATCAGACATGTCCATAATTGCTCCGATCTCCTTCCAAGCATGTATTTCAGTGTGTTTAGACTAGTAACTCCCATTCTGTGTCGATTGATGTATCTACTGAGGTTTCTCTCATGATTTTCCCGTCTTGCCGCACCTATCAGTATGCACAACTTGCGCAACCAAGATAAAGAATACCCTTTGTCTTCTTCGCTGAAATCTTCAGATCGTATGTTTTCTCGCAGAGTGTTGATGATGTCGCTTTTGTCCACAAAAGACTCATTCTCGATCGTAGCTTTTCCCGCCAGTACACTCACTCTCTCATTGTCTTTCACCCCAGCATGACCTGGGACAAAGATATGTACACAAGTCTCAGTTGTTTATCTTGAATTGTGTATACATGTGGCGCTGAGGAGTCGAATGTGTCCTGTTCTGTGACGTAGAAGGGCAACATGTTCGAATCTGTTCGTATTTTGTTAGTATTAGCGACTTTCTGATTGATTTAATCCTTTGTTTTTTAGTGATATGTAACTGGTACATCCGGTTGTTCTCCTGCAGTACCTTCCTTGTCCGGTCGATCTTTAGTCTCATGTCCTGGTATTTCACAGTGAGTTGGTTCTAAAATTTAAAATAGTGGATCCAAGTAGTATAACATTTGTTATTGCTAATCGATATCATTATTGTGTGTATTGTTTGAGACATATTGCTTCCATAAGAGTTTTACATTGTTTTATTGTTTTGTCGTTTTGTCGTTTTGTTGTTGTTCTACTTATTGTTTCTCACATCAAGCCACCATTTTTGAACTCTCTTTCCACAGTCTTTCTCCATGTATCCTTTGGAAACCCATACCTTCTTGTCCCATTGGATGTCCATCTGAGAGCTGTCTTCGCCAATACCATTACTGATATACGGTACACATGGTCAATTCACCTCCATGTTCGTCTTTTAATCATACTTTCCAATCATGTACACACAGTACACATGGCCAATTCACCTTCATGTTCGTTTTTTAATAGTACTCTCCAATCATGTACAGTTTATTCTTCATAAAAAGGAACACTTTTTGTACCACGTGGTAGATAGAGTAATACGGTGCTAGGTTTGTATTTGTCCTTGACCGTGATTACACGTTGGATGATATGGTCAACATCACGCCTGCCGCCTTTACTTCCCATACCTACTCCAGGTACCCAATTGAGGCTGGGTCGACCTGAGAGCTGTGAAATTGATCCCGAACAACTAGCCTAAGATGCAAGTTTACTAACAACTACGCTACTGCGGCTCTCTTTTTTTCTTCATAGAATAGTATATTATTACGTTTTCTTCTCCTGCTCAATATTTTCCCCACAATTGTTCAATTCCTTATCTCGTCTCTTTCCACTATTTAACAGCTGATTTTATACTGAGTAGTATATGTATTCTATATAGGCGATTAAGTGAGCAACCCAGGATTGAGAGGTATGAAGAAATTGCTATGAAACGTATACCGTACGAGAGAAATATATAAAAATATAATTATCTTTACGTCACCCACTTTTATCAAACCGAGCGTTCCGTCCCTGAATCTAAACATGACGACCATTTTGGTGACATTTTTTCCCAAATTCTGTAATCGCACTTTATCAGCATTTATACAGAACTTACTCATTTGTCAACTGCTATTCGATACTCATAGGTCGGGCTTAATATAGAGCGATTAGGATCTATGCACCAAATCTTACATGCAGCAATTCCTACAATCTTACAGGAATAGTAATCCCAAGTCTTTAGATGTCATTTATTACACACGCCCACCGGGTTTCGGACGGTATAAAACAATATAGTAATCGATATGGTGTTGAGAGTGTCAGCTGGTGTTGTTTTCATGTGACGTCAAACTACCGTTTTAATGCTGGTAAACAGTCTCTATAAAAAATATATCGCCTTTCTGCATATTTCGTTGCATTTTCAGACTTTATAGTATGAAGTCACTTCCCCTTTACATTTCTAGTCCCTAGTTGGCAGGAGGTAGGAGGGCCAATTCCTTTCCTTGGGTGTGGAACGCTGAGTGTGGGATTGAAACCACAACCTTCTTGTGTCTTGAGTCGATAAGCGACCTGCGTGAAAAGACAGGACACACAACATCCACGTGTCTAACTTTGATCATGTTTTCCCCACCTGTGGTAAGGGATTGAGGATTGGACTCTACACTCACCTCCCAACACACCAGAGAGTTCAGCAACACACGTCTGAGTTTGTTATCATCGTCGCTTGCTATGGACAGCTATTATTAATTTACTCACCAAGACATCGTGACTCTCTCTCTCTCTCTCGCTCTCTCTCTCTCTCTCTCTCTCTCGGAACAATGCCCTCCATTATTTCTACCCAGTGGCGGCTCGGGATCATTTTTGTTGGTGGGACCAGACACAAATTTTCAGAAAAATTATGGTTCTTGGTTAGGTTATATTTTAGTATTTACTATTATTTATCTAGTTTTTAATAGCTAACTTTCAGCTCAATAACACCATGTAACTGCGCACTGACTTGGTCGTGTAAGAGTGTCCCTACTGAAAGAATGAAAATCACATATTTGTATGTGCTAAATAACCAGCCGAGATAGATGTTAGAGGTAGCTATGTTAACAGACGCTCTAAATAGACCACATTTCTACTGGTCTTAAAAAAATTGTGCGCTGGAAATGCGTTAAGTATTATACTAATTATGGAGGAAAGATCTTGAATTTCAGATTGTATATGATATTTTAGTGTTACATATTCAACTTTCAGAACTAATCAGTATCACTTAAAAAATTACAAATAATGAAAAATAATTAATACAATAATAAATACACGGTACACATTTTTTTTGGTGGAGCCCGCCCCACTGGCCCTTGTTGACGAGCTGCAACTACTTCTACATCTATACCAATGGACGCTTAATACGACCAAAATATTTAAGCTTTCATTACGTTATGATATTTATGATTCAAATTTTCTATTTGAATTTCCTTTTTAAATACAAAACAACTTTTGTTTCCTTAAATACAACTGTGATAGAAATTGTAGATTTAAAAACCACAACTCTCTCTCTCTCTCTCTATCTCTCTCTCTTTATGTCTCTCTTTCAGCAATTACGTGTTTGTATATTGTTATATTAGTTACGTGCGTTTTGTTTGATTGATTGATATTGTTATACCTGGTTAGTGATTGAGTACTTGTATATTGTTACTTCTGTTAAAGAATTGAGTAGTGCATATTTTATACCAGGCTAAAGATAAAGAGCTGTCGTATACTAATATTCTCAGCTAAAGGAGGAAGTGGAGGAGGGGAGGGTTGCTATGGGGATTTCTAAATGCTGAAGATTTAGGCAACCAAAATGTGGAAACTGTTGTCACGCAGTTTTCAAACGATTATTTTATTTGTGTACCTTTGACAAATTTCATGCTTTGTCTCCGATTCATCATCTTCTAACACTCCATATCGACCACTTGCTAAACCACTTTTTGTGATTTGTATGGGATCTGAGCTTCAGAGCGAGTGTAGATTGGGCCAGTTATGCGATTACAAGAAAGCAAGCACATCCGATTTCTGTGTCACTTTTTATTTGCTACGGTAGCTGTTCTCAGACCTGTGGGACGGATGAACTTGCCAATCGAGCGATCAATTTTTCGGCAGTTTAAATGGTCTTTCTTCGATCTGGGCCAGGGAGTGGTTGCATGGTGTGGACGCCATTGTACTCGAGTGGGATAATCGCATCCGAAACGAATCTGTCCTTCGCCAATGCTTGGGTTTGTATGAAATGATTTTTTATTTCGTAGAGTAGCTTCCCTAGGCCTCTACCTCAGTCGCCTCTTACGACATGCTCTGTAGGTTCCAGTTGTTCTATTCTTGTCCCCCTTGCGAGATCCGACAACACAAGGACGTATATGGGATTCGAGCCCGTGACCTCATAGTTTATAGATGTGTGCTCTTATCCCCACCACCACTAGCTATCCACTGTTATTTCTAGTTTGTATTTCTCTTGTACCGTTATACGTTACTCTATTTATCCAGAATACTTTTGACCACATCACCAATAGTGCACGGACATCCCCAATCTTGTACAGATATTCCCAATCGTGTACAGACATCCCCAATCTTGTACGGACATCACCAATAGGTAACGGACATCCACAATCTTGTGTGGACATCACCAATAGTGTAAGACATCACCAATTATGTACATACATCAACAATCATGTACAGACATTTACAATCGTGTACAGACATTCAAATTAGCTGCGCGAAAAGACAGAACACACAGCACCCACATGTCTAACTTTGATCATGTATGCCCCACCTGTGGTAGGGGACTGTGTCCTAGGATTGGACTATAGAGTCACCTCCGCATACACCAGAGAGGTGCAGCAGCACACGTCTGGGGCTGTTGTCATCATCGCTTGCGTTGGAGGCTTGTATTATTATTATTAGTTACGGACATCATCAATCATGTACAGACATCTCCAATCATTTTGGGATACCCCCAATCTTGTACAGACATCACCACTAATGTATCGTTGACCAACAAACAACACTGACCTAACCATATCATCATCAGGTGTCGTGTCGGCTAGCGTAGGTGATCATTGATCTTTACAAATCTCTGTCTCTAGTGTTTGCTATCATCTCAGATGTTGACGCTCTTCCGTGCCATGAAGTCAGGCTATCCAACAGTTTCTCTCTCTGTCTTCCTAACAATATATTTTCCAATAAATTACATGTTAAGAACGCGGTGGGTTTTTTTTCCTTTCTTGATTCTTCTGGTTTTCAGCGATCATACGACTAGCCATATTTAGGCTATCCCCCAAAAAAAAAACATACATTTATTACAATACGTACGGTAATTTTTGTGCTCTAAAAGCGACTGCAAAAATAAAAAAAAAACGTGCGCATATTGACAATGTGACACACAAATAAACCAAGTTATGACTGGAGGCGTAAACCCAGACCTCATAGCAGGCGTCCATTCACTTCTGGACCGTTAGTCGCTCAAACGGGCACACGAACATACCACACAAATCCGCACGAGCAAACGCACAGAATGCGTCCTCTATATAAAAAAGAAAGTGCATAGCGACCTACAGTGATAGCACTAACATTTTGTGCTAATCACATTTCTCATTCAAACCAAGTCGTTTCTAGTTTTTTTGAACATTTAACTATTACATTGCAATCAAGCGGCCATTAGTTACATATCATTCAGAGGAAAACAAAACTTAATTTATAGACAATTAAGACTAGTTTTATTATGAAAACTTGTTAAGTATTGTTGTGCCTGTTGAGTTTGTTCAATTGGTCTTCAACTGTCACCGAATCAACTCTAGCGGTAAGTGATAATTATTACATTTGTGTGTTTTATGGTGCAACATTTGTTGGTGCATTATTTTATATTTTAATTCTTAACTTGTGGATTTTATCAACTGCACATATTTATATATAGAACATGTTAGTAATTTCTCCATATCGCTCTATCCTGGGCAACTTGTTCCATCTCTTCTATAAATTGGATCAGATATTTCTCATCTCTCTTGTTCGTTTTAGTGTTTCTCTACGGCGTTCTTTCCTTGTGGGACTATTGTCTCTCATTTCAATGCCTGCTTTGTGATTATTTGATCTGTTATTCTTAGAGTATGTTCAACATATCTCCATCTTCTTATACTTATGTAGTTGCTACTAGTGATCGAACAGAGATTTCTGGAAATTTATCATATCGTCTGTGTTCATTATTCTTCGACTTCAAACGCTTCATATCGACCACTTATTAACCACTCTTTGTAATCTGTATGTGATCTGAGCCTAAAAGCGATTGTACGTTGTGCCATTTATGCATGCCAGCATATCCGATTTCTGCAACGCTTTTTATTTACTGGGGTAGCTTCTATAGCCCCTACCTCAGTCGCCTCTTACGACATACCTTGTAGGTCGCAGTGTTTCTATTCGTTTGCTCCCTTGACAGCCCCATCAACACACGGGCGGTGTTCGTTTCATTTTATGGTCATTAGTTTTCGCATTTATTTTCTAATGCATTCAACGAAATTTCCCAATCTTGATTTAATTTTCAACTCTCGCTATAACATATACATATATATATATATGATATTTTCTCGTAGTTTCCTTTCACTTCGTTCCTACCCAGGAGTGTTACAGCTTATCCCGAGAGAACGCTTTATGACACATTAGGTGTTAGGCATCTGACTCTGTTCCAGTCCAACCCTCGAATCTTCAATAATTCTTCAAATGTACCCTTTTCACGCACTCTGAGTCTTCCTAGATCTCTAAGGTCCCTGACTATTTGTCTCCTATGCTTCCTGTAGTAATAGCTCCCTCTTTCATTCCGTAGAAGTTCTCGAACGTAATTGTGAATGTAACACTATGTTCTACAGTGGTTGAATATCAAGGCATTACACGTATTGTTTGATTATTCCATTGTGGAAGGGGTCCCTTCTGTGGCTAAATGGTTCTGTGGCTAAATGGTTAAGTCATTGCCTTGCGAGAGGGACCTAGCCATATGGGGCAGAGCGGCTAAGTTGGTTAGATGTTAGCCATACGTTCTGAAGGTCGTGGCTTTCAGACTTTACGGAATGTAATGACTGTCTCTTCACATTTCTAAGTCCCGGTATGTAGAAGGTAGGAGGATCAATTGCTTTTCTCGCGTGTGGGATGTTGACTGTAAGACTAAACCCAAAACCCTCTTGTGTTCGATTCGATTACCGAGCGCTCAATCGCGATAAAAGAGTTTTAATCCACACGCAATGCAAACTTGGTTTCAGAATAACATAGTAAAATTGGATGTGCCGAAAATGAAGGTGCAGAGATCGTAACAAGAGAATGAGTTGGAAGAACTCAAGGGAAAGCACTGAAGTTGTAAGAACTCAAGGGAAAGCACTGAAGTTGTAAGAACTCATGGGAAAGCACTGAAGTTGTAAGAACTCAAGGGAAATCACTGAAGTTGGAAGAACTCAAGGGAAAGCACTGAAGTTGGAAGAACTCATGGGAAAGCACTGAAGTTGTAAGAACTCAAGGGAAAGCACTGAAGCCAATGAATACAATCAATAACAAGACAGCGAACAAGTATTACGGGTCTTCCGGAAAAAAAACAAATGACCAAACACGGGATTCGAACCACAAACTCTTATTTCTTACGGCACCCATTGTCTAGATATCGTAGCTCACTTACAATTGTGTGGGGCGGGGGTCTCTGTTGTGAAGTGGTTAAGGCGTTTGTCTTTAGTTTTGAATGTTGCGGGTTCAAATTTGGATCGTGTTATTCAGTTCACATATGCATTTTGATTCGGATATCCCTAATACTATTGTCGGAGCTACGGAGTTCGGGCTTTGTACAACACACGCGGCAGAAGGTCTGCTATTTCTGTCAAGAGGGATGGAGCCACATGGGATAACCAAGCGAAATTAAAGTCAATCCTTCATCATCGGTCTGTTAGCTAGCGGACAGGCTTGCATCGAAAGCAGAGAATGTTGGGGAGTTTGGTTTGGTTATTGGTTATTAAACTGACGTCATTGCACTCCGGGCAGACCCATAGGTGCTCAGTCTCCCAACAGATATCGAAGAGTATGCATACTGATGGTTCTGTGGCTCGCTGATTAAACACATCTCACTCTGCCTCTCAGGCATCCAGTTCGACTTGAACAACGGGTAACTCCAAACTGCTTAAATCGCTTGATCGAATCAACATCGATTTTAGTGTCCTCATCCAACAGAGAGTCTCGAAGAGACTGAAGAATATCCCCCTTATCCATTTTCAACTCCCCAACAATCGATGCTGTTGATGCAAGCCTGTCGCTCTCTCATTACCGTAAACACCCGCATTACTGTTGGGGAGTTTAGGATGAATAAATGGGATATTCTTCGATCTTTTGGCGAACTACTGTTGGAAGTGGACACTCAAATTGACGTTGAAGCAATCCAGCGATTTAAGGAGTTTGGAATTACGAGTTGTACAAGTAGAGCTGGATGCTTGCATGATAGTGGTGTGTGTTTAATCTGCGAGCCACAGGAACCATCAGAATACATACCTTTTGACATATGTAGGGGAGACTGAGCACTATGGGTCTGCCGAGTACTGAGACGTCAGTTCAGTAACCAATAACCAATACTTATCGACTTAACATTTCGACTGTGTGTAACAATCGAATTATTCAGAGCCAACAAAGAATTATACAATAAACCACTTGGATATCGATTCTCATTTCATTTGTACAGGAATCCATAGCCTGAGAATAGTAATATTTTTTGCAATTAGTTTGACATCAACTATCCTTCATCCCTTTCCTGTCGTTCTCTTGTAAAAGTGTACATACATATCAGTAGCGGCTCGTGATCGCTTTTGTTGGTGGAGCCAGAACACATTTTCGGGAAAATCATGATTTTGGGTTAGGTTATATTTTAATCCATTAAATAATAAATACATGTTACACATTATTTTGATGGGCCCGGCCCTCTGGCCTTATGACGAGGCCACTGATACATATTCAATACTGTCTCTTGTATAAACGTCTGTGTATAGAGCAACATTGCGGAAAGTTACTTTCGTGTTATGAACCAATACTTGTGAAATTGTATTTAGAAAATGAACCAATACTTGTGAAATTGTATTTAGAAAATGAACCAATACTTGTGAAATTGTATTTAGAAATGAACCAATACTTACTTATAACAACGATTCATAGACAATGAACAAGCAATCAATAAGATTGCTGGAAGCCATGGACATCTGGATTTAAAGAAGAAAACTGAAATCCAATGGAAGTTAAAAAACCAAATGATGAGGTTTTAAAAGAAACTTAAACACGTCAAAACTTAATGAAAGGAATGAGATGTGTCAATCAATGATATAAGAAAGTCCCGTTGTTGTCGGGGCTTGCAAGGGGAGCGTAGAATAGTAACACTGCGACCTACAAGGCATGTCGTAAGAGACCGCTGAGGTAGGGGCCTAGGGAAGCTTACCAAGTAAATAAAAAGCGTCGCAGAAATCGGATGTGCTGGCTTACTTTTAGGCGAGTAACTGACACAACGTACAATCGCTCTTAGACTCAGATCAAAGGTGTCCACAAAACTACCGGTCTTGCTGGGCAGATGGCGCTCATAAGCCCGGGAGGGTAGGCCGTTTAAGGGTCGCTGCCCTGAAAGAAAATAGCAATCTGCTGCCTTGTGGATTTTGGCTGGGGACAGCAAAAGGTTAACGGAGAGCGAGCTCAGTAAACGCTGGTTGAAATCCAACACACCACCGAAGGATAAGCACTTGAGCTTCAATTGGTATTGAAGGCTTGTGCGCGTACATCAAGTTCTGATGTTTGGCTGTTTATATATCACAATAGAATGATAAAACGGCTTAAGAACGATCGCGAGAGAGAGAGAGAGAGAGAGAGAGAGACTCAGATGACATATAAAGGACAAAGAGTGGTCGATATACAGCGCTCGAAAAAGAAGAACAAGATAATGGATGTAATAAGAATTAGACAACCATCAATGCTCGTCGGACACATAATGCGAAGTGAAAGATTGCAACATTTAGTAACAACGGAATGGGTAACACACTGGTAACGTAATCAGCCTTATTAACAGTGTTATGTTACCAGTGTCAAACATGGCAAATAACAGCAGCTAATGAGCGGAAAATCATAACGACAGAGATGAGGTGTCTTATAAGAGCTGCAGGCGTGACAATAAGAGACAAAATTAGAAATGAAGAAATCAGAAGGAGACTGGATGTGAAACCAGTCATGCAATTCATAAAAGAACAACAGATTAAATGGTTTGGACACCTGACCAGAATGCCCTGGTATCGCCTACCACAGAGAGCCACACAGAAAAAGTATAATGAGTATAAGGCAAGAGGAAGACCACGCAAAGGATGGAGCGACGGCATCAAGAACAGCCTTACGAACATGAATATCAGCTTACAAAGTGCCTTAAAACAAGCACACACAAGATCACTATACAAACTTTATAATAAATGTTGAGAAGAACAACCACACAAGATCACTACGTAACACTTCTATAAAGAAGTAAATGTTGGAAGAAGAACAAGCACACAAAGATCACTGTGTTTACAACACTTTATAAAGATCAATGTGAGAGAGAACAAGCACAAGATACCTTTCCCGCCCTCCCCCCAACACTTCTATAAAGAAGTAAATGTTGGAAGAGAAGAACAAGCACACACAGATCACTGTTAAACACTCTTAAGAGTCAATGAAGAAGGAACAAGCACACAAGATACGTTTCACCCCCAACACTTCTATAAAGAAGTCAATGGTGGAAGAGAAGAACAAGCACACACAAGATCACTACGTTTCACCTCCGGCAACACTTCCATAAAGAAGTCAATGGTGGAAGAGAAGAACAACAAAGAAGTCAATGGAGAGACAAGCACACAGATCACACGTTCACCGCAAATTCCTACAGAAGTCAATGGTGGAAGAGAAGAACAAGCACACACAAGATCACTACGTTTCACCCCCGGCAACACTTCCATAAAGAAGTCAATGGTGGAAGAGAAGAACAAGCACACACAAGAAGTCAATGGTGGAAGAGAAGAAGAAGAAGAAGTAACAACGGATAACATAGAGTGTAGAAGAAATCAAGAAAGGCGTGTAGAGATGATGTTGGACGATCTGACACAGTGACTCGACAAGACATCGGCGTCAGAAATGATAAACTGCACCAGGGAGAGAGAAAGATAGAGAGAGAGTTGTGGAGAGGCATGATCGTCTATCCCGGCAAGAATGACACTTGATTGATTGATCAACTACATTGTTCTTTGTAGTTGACACAACAGAAATGCTTTGTTATTTTCTGTTCATTCTTGTTTCCCTGAACCTGTGTGCTTGCTACCACGTATCATATTCAGGGCAGTCTTGAAGTATGTGATATTCATTATAACATGCCCGTTACAATTAACAACAACAATAAAGTAGTTTGTCAAGGGAATAAAAAAAGGCATAAAACTCACTCTTCTTTCTTCTTATTTTCTATAATCCTTTTCTTCTTCTTCTTCTTCTTCTTCGAACGCGCCATAATAACCCTCTGTTAAACCACTCTTTGTGATTTGTATGTGATCTGAGTCTAAGAGCGATTGTACGTTGTGTCAGTTATGCGCCTACAAGTAGGCCAGCACATCCGTTTTCTGCGAAGCTTTTTATTTACTAGGGTAGATTCCCTAGGACCCCCACCTCAGTCGCCTCTTACGACATGCCTTGTATGTTACAGTATTACTATTCCACTTGAGAGCCTCGGAAACACAGACGCTCTTCTTTAATCATATTCTGCCTCACAGCGTCAGGATAAGAAGAGAATTCTAGAACGGGCTTTTGGGTGCACTTCTTAACAGTGTTTGTAGTCATCTCTGTTATCTCTGAGGTTCACTTTTTGCGTAGACGGCCTTTTGATTTGTATCTACTGTATCAAATTAACATTACTCTAGCATTAACTGTTGGTAATCTGCTTATGAGGGCAAACCATTTAATTTGTTGTTTCTTGATGAAGTTAGTACTGATGTTGTACCCACTTTTGCCTCCTGGTGTCTTCATTTCTAAACAGATATCTTCTTGATACTCCCAGCATTCTGTGTAGATACTTCATCTCTGTGGAGACAACTTTTATTCCATAAAACTCACTAGAACAGCGTTTATTGGGAATATGTCGATACCCATGAGTCCCTACCATGAGATGCTTACTGGACATGGTTAGTTAGTCTTAGTCTTTCCTCTTGGGCCTGTGGCCGGCGCATAGGGCAGAGGTCATAGCTCTCCATGTCTCGCAGTTCGTTGCTATTTGTTTTAAGTCTTTAATGTTTACTAGGCCCATCGTTGAGCCTTCTCTGGTGATGGTTCTACGCAGAGTCTCTCTTGGTCTTCCTCGTTTTCTTTTCCCTCTGGTGTCCATATGAGGGATTGGTAAGGAGTCTTCTCTCATCCATTCTAAGTGTGTGGCCGATGTAGTTCCAGCGGCGCTTTCTTATAAAATTTCTTATACATTTTCTTGCTTGGTCTCTTGTCTTATTTGTGTATTGGGTCTGAAATCTGACCATTTGAGGTTCAGTATTCTTCTAAGACATTTATTCTCAAAGTTATCTAATTTTCTTTCTAGAGCTTTTGTTGCTTTCCAACTCTCGCATCCATAAGTTAATACTGGAATCACACAATAGTTAATGATCTTTAATTTTAAGTGCTTGCTGAGTGAATTGGACTTCCATATATTTGACAATTTGTTAAAAGCACTTGATGCCAATGAGATGCTTACTGGACATGGTGACGACGATATAAAATGTTGTCCATTTTTTTATTTATTTCGTTGTTCTAAAAGGTATTATATCTATTTATATCCTCTTTGTGTCCAATTTGGCACGAGGTTTTCACAAAACATTTCTATTCTTGCAAAACTATGTAGCTATGCCGACACACGTAAAAACAAGGTACTGCAGTTTCACAGTATACGAATCGGCTCATCAATCAAAATAGAACTGGTAGGTCAGTCGCTGGACGCTGTTGGAGATATTGCGAAGGAGATCGGAACACCTATGGACATGTCCGGAGTGCAATGAAGATATTCCAAACTGAAACTGAAAGTACTAAAAAAAACAACGACGTTTCAACTAAAAAGCCTTTATCAAGCAAAGAATACAACATAAGAGAAGAAATTCAGACTTCTTGGACGACAGACATAACAATAAAGAGTCACCAAATAAATCCCTAACGACCCTAAAATAAAATTCATATTTTAAATATAAAATTGATTTTAAAAAAGTGAGATTACTTAACTTTCAAGTTCAATACTTTTGATTGATTAACACATTCAGCATGATCACGCAACTAGAGCAACACTGAGCGGACTGTGAAAATCTCCAGAAATTTATAAGTTAATCCTTACATTGGTTTCATTGTCATACCCTCAGGATTACGGTCTATTGAACAGAAAATCTGCTTTGCTGAAAAATGTATAATAATCAGTGGCGGCTCGTGATCGTTTTTGTTGGTGGGGCCAGACACACATTTTCGGGAAAATCGTGGCTTTGGATTATGTTATATTTTAATTTATTAAATAATAAATACACGTTAGATATTATTTTTGGTGCGGCCCGGCTCCTCTGACCCTTAATGACGAGCCGCCACTGATAATAATTTTAATATTTACTCTCTCTTTTTCTCTCTCTTTCTCTTATGCTTTTTAAATCTTGATTGGGACATATGTACTGGACCAACTCATATCAAGTCTGGGACATATGTCCTACCTAGACCAACGCATATCAAGTCTGGGACATATGTGCTAGACCAACTCATACCAAGTCTGGGGCATATGTGCTAGACCAACTCATATCAAGTCTGGGGCATATGTCCTAGACCAACTCATACCAAGTCTGGGACATATGTCTTAGACCAACTCATATCAAGTCTGGGACATATGTGCTAGATCAACTCATATCAAGTCTGGGACATATGTACTAGACCAACTCATATCAAGTCTGGGACATATGTACTAGACCAACTCATAGCAAGTCTGGGATATATGTACTAGATCAACTCATATCAAGTCTGGGATATATGTACTAGACCAACTCATATCAAGTCTGGGATATATGTACTAGACCAACTCATATCAAGTCTGGGATATATGTACTAGACCAACTCATATCAAGTCTGGGACATATGTACTAGACCAACTCATATCAAGTCTGGGACATATGTCCTAGATCAACTCATATCAAGTCTGGGATATATGTACTAGACCAACTCATATCAAGTCTGGGACATATGTCCTAGATCAACTCATACCAAGTCTGGGACATATGTCCTAGATCAACTCATACCAAGTCTTCCTATCTCTATCTCTTGCTGCTACTTCTGCTACTTTCAGCTCTTCTGTATATCATTAATTTCTGTCTCCAAATCTCTTCTCCATGTATTTCTAAGCTTTTCTCTTTTTCGCTTTCGCTGTGGTTTCCAGGAAAGGGCCCTTTCTGTTATACTGCCTTGAATTTTCTAAAGATATGTCCTATCAAACATTAGCGTTTTTTCATCATCTCTTGGTTCACTTGAATCTTGTCTTGTTTTCTTTACTAGCTTTTCATTTGTGACTTTATTTACACATTCAAGAAAAAGAGACAAATACACATATATTGACAGATTTGGAATAACTGACAGGGACGTGCGGTATATTTTCTCAGTATGATTCAAGTCTTCGAAATGCCGCCCCTTAAATGGGTTTTCCTTACAATCTTCCATTGTAATTGTGATTTTGCTGCTTCTGTTGCCCTCCTTAAGATGCCGCCTGATGCGATCGCCTCTCTGTATCATATCATGGCACAGCCCTGATAACAGGACAGTTAAAGAATTATATAAAACGAAGAGCATTCTATTATTTTGACCTCATGATAATCTTAGACATTGAAGAAAACTTGAACTTGATGTTGTAGGAGACAAGAGAACGTGCTAGATAACTAGAGCTTTTACAAGTGGTCTGTTACCAGATCTATGTGACTTACTAAAATAAATTACCCCTTTAGCCTTTTGAGAACTTAAGGTATAAGATGTCTATCACTTCAAATTTCTAGACCCTAGTGTGCAGGAAGTAGAGTGCCAGTCTCTTTTCTCACATGTGGAATATTGAATATGGGATTGAATCCACAACCCTCTAGTCACTAATGTGTCCGAGTCGCAAGGAGGCGAACGTTTATTCATTATGCGAATCCGTCCTACATATGTCTTGCTGGAACGTAGAAATCCGTCTTACATATGTCTTGCTGGAACGTAGAAATCCGTCCTACATATGCCTTGCTGGAACGAAGAAATTCGTCCTACATATGTCTTGCTGGAACGTAGAAATCCGTCTTACATATGTCTTGCTGGAACGTAGAAATCCGTCTTACATATGCCTTGCTGGAACGTAAAAATCCGTCTTACATATGTCTTGCTGGAACGTAGAAATCCGTCTTACATATGTCTTGCTGGAACGTAGAAATGTGTCCTACATATGTCTTGCTGGAACGTAGAAATCCGTCTTACATATGCCTTGCTGGAACGAAGAAATCCGTCTTACATATGTCTTGCTGGAACGTAGAAATGTGTCCTACATTTGCCTTGCTGGAACGAAGAAATCCGTCCTACATATGCCTTGCTGGAACGTACAAATCCGTCTTACATATGTCTTGCTGGAACGTAGAAATCCGTCTTACATATGCCTTGCTGGAACGTAAAAATCCGTCTTACATATGTCTTGCTGGAACGTAGAAATCCGTCTTACATATGTCTTGCTGGAACGTAGAAATGTGTCCTACATATGTCTTGCTGGAACGTAGAAATCCGTCTTACATATGTCTTGCTGGAACGTAGAAATCCGTCTTACATATGTCTTGCTGGAACGAAGAAATGAAATTGAACTGGTAGAATAAAGAGCAGAACTGCAAATTGAATGACAGCTAACAAGAGATTGGTAGACAATAGATAGTCATGTAGCAGATGAATGAAAGAGACAGTCATGTAGCAGATGGATGAAAGAGACAGTCATGTAGCAGATGAATGAAAGAGACAGTCATGTAGCAGATGGATGAAAGAGATATTCATGTAGCAGATGGATGAAAGAGATATTCATGTAGCAGATGAATGAAAGAGACAGTCATGTAGCAGATGGATGAAAGAGACAGTCATGTAGCAGATGGATGAAAGAGACAGTCATGTAGCAGATGGATGAAAGAGACAGTTATGTAGCAGATGAATGAAAGAGACAGTCATGTAGCAGATGGATGAAAGAGACAGTCATGTAGCAGATGAATGAAAGAGACAGTCATGTAGCAGATGAATGAAAGAGACAGTCATGTAGAAGATGGATGAAAGAGACATTCATGTAGCAGATGAATGAAGACAAAGAATTGAAGATGAATGTGATGTACAAAGATGAGATGAAAATGACAGTCATGTGTATATCCCGATTGATTATAAGAGATCCAGTCATTGGATTATACTTCAATGGAATTGAAAAAGAGAAAGTCATTGCTCAACGTCACCATGAACTGAAAAGGGAGACATTTCTTCTCAGATGAATGAAAAGAGACATTCATTAACAGTATGTTACATGAAGAGACAGTCATGTAGCAGATGAATGAAAGAGACATTCATGTAGCAGATGGATGAAAGAGACAGTCATGTAGCAGATGGATGAAAGAGACAGTCATGTAGCAGATGGATGAAAGAGACAGTCATGTAGCAGATGAATGAAAGAGACAGTCATGTAGCAGATGAATGAAAGAGACAGTCATGTAGCAGATGAATGAAAGAGACAGTCATGTAGAAGATGGATGAAAGAGACATTCATGTAGCAGATGAATGAAAGACGAACATGAATTGAAGATGAATGTAAAGAGTGTACATAAGAAAGAAAAGAACGTTTGGAAAAATGACAGTCACTGTGCTCATTATTCTTTCCGATTTATTATATTCTTCTCTCACGCAAGTAATTTCTCCATACCGTTCTATCCTCGGCATCTCATCCAATCTCTTCAATGGAATTGAATCTAATAGTACTTGCCTTTCTAAGTAAAGTTTATATCTGCTTTTTTCGAACGTCCATTTTTTTCTTGAACCCTCTGTTCCCCACTTAAATATCTGTTCTGTGATTCTTTGACCATTTCTTCTCAGATTAACCTCAACATATCTACATCTTCTATTTCATATAACAGTTGTTACTAGTTGCTGACCAGATATTTTCTGAGTTCATCATCTCTTACACTGCTTGAACTCAGCATCCACACACTGACTGAATTTGACATTAGACACACTGACTGAATTTGAAATTCCCCATAATTACTGAATTTGACATTTCCCATAATTACTGAATTTGATATTCCCCATAATTACTGAATTTGACATTTCCCCATAATTACTGAATTTGACAATGTCCATAATTACTGAATTTGACATTTCCAAATTTTAATTATTGAAAAGTTTTGACGAAATTTTACACAAATTACTGAATTTGATATTCTCCATAATTACTGAATTTGACATTCCCATAATTACTGAATTTGGCATTCCTCATAATTACTGAATTTGATATTCCCATAATGACTGAACTTTTCATTCCCCACGCTACTTTAATTCAACTTGAGCAGCACTGACTGAATTCAATATTCCCCACACTAAATGAATTCAACATTCCCCTCACTGATTGAATATAATATTCCGCCCACTGACTGAACTCAACATTCCCCACACTAACTGAACTTAAAATTCACCGCACTAACTGAATTCAACATTCCCCACACTAACTGAACTCAACATTTCCCACACTGACTGAACTCAACATTCCCTACACTGACTGAACTCAACATTCCCTACACTGACTGAACTCAACATTTCCCATACTGACTGAACTCAACATTCCCCACACTGACTGAACGCAACATTCCCCACACTGACTGAATTCAACATTCCCGACACTGACTGAACTCAACATTCCCTATACTGACTGAACTCAACATTCATCACACTGAATTCAACATTGTTTATACACTGACTGAATTCAACATTCGTCACACAGTGACTGAATTCAACATTCCCCACACACTGATTGAACTCAACATTCCTCACACACTGACTGATTCAATATTCCCACACTGACTGAATCTCAACATTCCCCATCACACTGACTGAATCAACATTCGTCACACAGTGACTGAATTCAACATTCCCACACACTGACTGAACTCAACATTCCCACACACTGACTGAATTCAACATTCACACACTGACTGAATCAACATTCACACACTGACTGAACTCAACATTCCACACACTGACTGAATCTCAACATTCATACACCTGACTGAATCAACATTCCTCACACTGACTTGTAATTCAACATTTCTCACACTAACTGAATTCTACAACCTCTACAATAACTTCAGCTCTATACGTCAACATAGTCATTCCGCAATATTTGTATTATTCAGTTTTCGATGCAATCACTCACAACATCTGTCGCTGCACTTTCTGTAAGAGATCGTAAATTTGTTTCTATTTATCTGTTGCTCAAGTAATCAGCTTTTCTGCACTCCTTTCATATATTTGTTGAGTGTTATTTTTTCCTTGCATTGGTTCTCATTTATAAACTGTTTTTGTGCACTATTGCTAACTCCTTAAGTTGCTTTCTATTCAACTGCCGCTGTTGTTAAATGGGTTCTGTGGATTCTGATCGATATTTGCTCAACGTATAACACAACTTAGGCCCGCACGCAAGTAATTCGTAGTTTTCCCCAGCGTCTGTTTATCGCCTTAAATTATGTTTCGTCTTCTTCTGCGGTCAGTTTCTTTGTTCACTAAGTTTTCTCTTCTTTCTGGGTCAGTTTCCTTTGTTCTTCTTCTCTTCTTCTTCTTGCTGTCATTCTTCTTTTTCATCTTCTTCTTCTTCATCTTTTTCTTCTTCTTCTTGTTCTTCTCTTCTTCTTCTTCTTCTTCTTCTTCTTCTTCATCTTCTTCTTCTTCTTCATCTTCTTCTTCTTCTTCTTCTTCTTCTCTTCTTCTTCATCTTCTTCTTCTTCTTCATCTTCTTCTTCTTCATCTTTCTTCTTCTTCATCTTCATCTTCTCTTCTTCATCTTCTTCTTCTTCTTCATCTTCTTCTCTTCTTCTTCTTCTGCGGTCAGTTTCTTTGTTCACAGGTTTTCTTCTTCTGCTTCTGGGGTCAGTTTCCTTTGTTCTTCTTCTTCTTCATCTTCTTCTTCTTCTTCATCTTCTTCATTCTTCTTCTTCTTCTTCTTCTTCTTCTTCTTCTTCTTCTTCTTCATCTTCTTCTTCTCTCTTCTTCTTCATCTTCTTCTTCTTTTTCTTCTTCATCTTCTTCTCTTCACTTCTTCTTCTTCTTCTCTTCTTCTTCTTCTTCATCTTCTTCTTCTTCTTCATCTTCTTCTTCTTCTTCATCTTCTTCTTCTTCTTCTTCTTCTTCTTCTTCTTCATCTTCTTCTTCTTCTTCTTCTTCTTCTTCTTCTTCTTCTTCTTCTTCTTCATCTTCTTTTTCTTCTTCATCTTCTTCTTCTTCATCTTCTTCTTCTTCTTCTTCTTCTTCTTCATCTTCTTCTTCTCTTCTGCGGTCGTTTCCTTTGTTACAGGTTTCTTCTTTTGCTTCTGGGTCAGTTTCCTTTGTTCTTCTTCATCTTCATCTTCTTCTTCTTCTTCATCTTCTTCTTCTTCTTCTGTGATCAGTTTCCTTTGTTCTTCTTCATCTTCATCTTCATCTTCTTCTTCATCTTCATCTTCATCTTCTTCTTCTTCTTCTTCATCTTCATCTTCTTCTTGCATTCCCACGCTATGAATTCATGAGTAGTCAGAATGCCTGATATGGTCTTTCTGACTAATTGTTGCGTGAAAGCCTGCTTTCCTTATTATCAGTGTCACGGTCACACATTCATGCCTACTCCGACTTGAGAGGTAGCTCAGAGGTCAACAACGCGAGATCAGTTGCTTATATCCAGCAATGAATCCTCACAGTTGGCCCAATATGTCCCCATTATTCCTAGACGAACACGTTTAAGATCTCAAGTCATTGAATAGAGGGCATGTTTGTAGAATGTGTTTGTTATTCTTCTTCTTTCAGCGCTCCATATCGACAATTTGTTAACCACTCTTTGTGGTTTGTATGTGATCCGAGCCTAAGGGCGAATGTACATTGTGCCAGGTATTCGCCTACAAGTAGGCCAGCACATCTGATATCTGCGACGCTTTTTGTGTACTAGGGTAGCTTCCCTAGGCCCCTACCTCAGTCGCCTCTTACGACATGCCTTGTAGGTCGCAGTCTTACTATTATATTCTCCCTTTGTGAGCGCATCGACTGATCAACTGGCAAATATATTATTATATTTATGTCGTACCGTTATATGTTACATGGGACCAGAAAACAATTTCTCTATACCACTCTATCCTGTGCAACTGAATTTCTTCTATGTAATTGAGTCCGATTTTTCTTGCCTCTCTTAACTCCTTGTGGACTAGGAGCCACCCTAAGTGGTGTTTCTGCTCTGAAATAGCTTTTGCCCTGGTTCACTAAGAGTTAAGTTTGTTTCAGGGTTGTCCTACAGAGTTCTTTTTTATTTTATTTTTAACCCATTGTCTCCCACTTCAATTCCTGCTTTGTCATTCTTAGTCACTAAATTGCTATTGCATAGTTGCAATTGTTTGTTCTTTTTCCATGTTTGGAGCGGCAATAGCGTAGCTGTTAAGGCACTTGCTTTGTATTTGCATAGTCGGCAATAGCGTAGCTGTTAAGGCACTTGCTTTGTATTTGCATAGTCCCAGGATTAAATTTAACAGTGAGTGGATTTTTCTCCGAAATGGCGAATTTCAGATCTAGCATGATTGAATGATTGATTGATTGATTGATATGACCACCATCATTGCACTTCGGTGAGTAACCATGTGTGCTCCGATCTCTTCTTACACGTGAAGATCTCAGCTGTAGTGAACGAACTCCGTAGCATGGGCGAAGGTCCCCGATGTCATTTTGAAGATGGTGGATTTTTGTAGGAATTGTTTTTTTAATTCTTTTCGAATTCATTTTGCCCGGGCAGCTACTTTCCAGCCTGCTCTTCTCGATTTTGAACCGCCAATGGTTCTTTTACATGCTCAAATTGAACACGGTACCTACGTTTTATTGTCCGTCTCCGATAGGACTAGGAACTCGATCTCACCTACACTTATATCAGGTATCCCTGGTAAAACATTCAGATGACTTCCCGTGGGAGCGAACCTAGAATTGGATACAGCAGAAACACTGGTAAATAAAAACTGCCGAATAATGTTGACCCGCATAACTTTGCCACTCCAACAGTCCTTCGGAATTTCTCTCTCATAGGCCAGATGTCCTGCCTCTGCACCCGTCATTTTTAAACCATCAGATTCATCCTGAATCCTTCTTCTCCGTGGTCTTCCTCTTCTTCTTTGCCGGTATGCCTCCTTCCATGATGGTCTTCTCAGCCCTTCATGTCTTTTTATATGTCCAAATTATCTCAATTGTGTCTGTCTTATTTGTAGCATCAGCTAGTTTTCTTTTACTTTGAGTTCTTTCTGGATAGATCTATTTGTTCTCTTCTTGTCCAAGATCTACGTAGGGCTCTTCTGTAACACTTATATTCGAAAGCACATTTATGTTTTTCCACTGCATTGTTTCACAGCCATATGTTGCCACTGGTAATATACATGCTCTTAGTATTCTGATCTTTGTTTTCTCATCAGTTCCGTTCCATACTGTTTTTAGTTGTTTAATATTTTGTAAAGCCATGTTTGTTCTTCTTTTAATTTCCTTCATCGCATTTCCATCTGTTGTTAGTAGTGAACCAAGATATTCAAAACTGCTCACATTTCCATCTGTTGTTAGTAGTGAACCAAGATATTCAAAACTGTTCACATTTCCATCGGTTGTTAGCAGTAAACCAAGATATTCAAAACTGTTAACATTTTCTACTTTTTCTCTGTTGATAAAAATATATGTTGTCAAGTTCGTTTTATCACGGTATTCCCCGATAACCTCATGGTAAGGAAATTACTTCTTTACTTTTTTTTTTCTGAACTGTTTACCATGTTTGCTCATGAGACTGCAGTTCTTGTCTGTTGATTTGGTTCGGACAAACACTTTCGAAAAATGTGTCTCTCTCGGTCTGTAAGTAGGACACCGTGACATACATTCTTCTAAACATATTAAAAAAATGTTAAAGCCCTTTACAATGATTTCGTTTTTTTTAAGTTTCTTCTTTTTTTTGTTTAACCAACTGAAATGTTGCAAGTCATTGCTCTGGTTATTTTTCATTCTTTATAAGACTTTAAGTTCAGAGGTCATCTATCTGAAGTTCAGAGGTCATCTATCTGTCATTATACTAAAATAGACTTTCAGTCAGAAATAAATGTTTTAGTTGTTTAATTGTCTAGACTTTGACCTTTTCTTAAGTCTAGACACTGTCTTTTTTGTTGAATACAGGCATCTATATTGTCCATGAAATGAAGCTTTTCTGAAAAGGTTATGATTACAGGAGAAAACTATCAAGTCCTTTTAAATTCTGCTTCATCATTGTCATTTATACTTCTTTTTCCTTCTTTGCGATCACTATTTTGATGATTGAATATGTCTCTTAATATGTTCAAAATACTTTAATTTTATCATTCTTATTTGTAGCATTAGTCAAGTTTCTTTGAATTTGAGTTCTTTCTGGATAGATATATTTGTTCTCTTCTCTGTCCGTGATATATGGATTGCTCTTCTGTAACATTTATATTTAAAAGCACATTTATGTTTTTCCACTGTATTGTTTCACAGCCATATGTTACCACTGGTAATATGCATGCTCTTAGTATTCTGATCCTTGTTTTCCTATCAGTTCATTGCTACTGTTTTTAGTTGTTTAATTTTTGTGTAAAGTCATGTTTGTTCTTCTTTTAATTTCCTTCATCCCATTTCCACCTGTTGTTAGCAGTGAACCAAGATATTCAAAACTGTTCACATTTCCATCTGTTGTTAGTAGTGAACCAAGATATTCAAAACTGTTCACATTTCCATCTGTTGTTAGTAGTGAACCAAGATATTCAAAACTGTTAACATTTCCATCTGTTTAGTAGAACCAAGATATTCAAACTGTTCAGATTTCCATCGTTGTTAGTAGTGAACAAGATATTCAAACTGTTCACATTTCCATCTGTTGTTAGTAGGAACAGATATAACTGTTCACATTTTCTACTTCTCTCTATTGATAAAATATAAAATGTGAACAGTTTTGAATATCTGTGAATTATGTGAAAACCTTCAATAAATTATATAATTTGCAAGCGCAAGCTAATATAATAAAGAAATTATGTTAGTGATGGAAGGAAGAAAACGGAATGAGAGAGAGAGATAGAGAAATGAGAATGGTGAAAGAGAGAAAGAATGAGAAATTGACAATACATTATATATGTGTAGCTTACAGATTGTATGTGAAGATTGTATCTAAACTTCCCGCACGATCCCGCACGATCATGTTCAGTTCTGATAGCGTTTAGCTAAGTGCAGTTTAGCAATTTGTTATCAAGATGCTCATCCGTTAATGGATTCTTGCTTTACATTTAGTACTTTTTATTTTTGGAGAATACTTCTTCTTCTTCTTCTTCGAGCGATCCATATTGACCATATTTTAACCACTATGTGTGATTTGTATGTGATCTGAGCCTAAGAGCGATTGTACATTATGTAAGCTATGCCCTACAAGTAGGCCAGCAATCCAATTTCTCGATGCTTTTTACTTCCTAGGGGGTAACTTCCCTAGGCCTACTCAGTCACCTCTTACAACATGCCTTGTAGGTAGCAGTGGTACTATTCTTTGCTTCCCTTGTTACAACATGACTTGTAGGTAGCAGTGGTACTATTCTTTGCTTCCCTTGTTACAACATGCCTTGTAGGTAGCAGTGGTACTATTCTTTCTTCCTTGTTACAACATGACTTGTAGGTAGCAGTGGTACTATTTTGCTTCCAGTGCCCCAGCACTACACGAGCTTTTTTTTTTTTGAGAATACAAATTCCAACACGACTAAATTTTGATGGCAGCGTCATGTTGACCACATCACTCATCGTGTGCCAACGGTCATTGAATAATACGAACCTAATACAGTATTACTTCTATGTATCACATGGTATAATAGGGATTAAAGAAGAAGAAGACGTTGTATGACTTCTGAAGCATTTAATGTAATCCTTGAATATTTTTCAAGACGCCGCAGGTACAATAACATAAAGTGACAACATTGGGCCAGGGTCAGTGAGCTGGCACTGACCAAGCCACTTCCCAACTTCCTCGTAGTGGTCCTGGAAACAGAAAACGGCTATTTTCTGGCTAGGGTGGGTGAGGATCGAGGGAAAGCTACTCTAGTATATGTAGTAGTGTAAGCGCAGTAACGTATGAATTTCACGGGGGAATTTTTTCCAGACATCCTAGAATTGTTGACGGAGCTACGGAGTTCTACTTATGTGCTATACTCTCTACAGATGATGCGTCATTTGCGCGGTAAGGGACCGAGTCATATTTAGTAAAACCGATTAAAATGAAATGAGTCTTTCTTGTTTATACTTTTTTAGACACCCACATTTTCTTCTTCTTCTTCTTCTTCTTCTGCAAACGCTCCATATTGACAATTATTAAACCACTTTTGGTGGTTTATGTGATCTGAGCCTAAGAGCGATTGTGCGTTGTACCAAATTATGCGCCTATGGGTGCATAGGCCAGCACATCCGATTTCTTGCCAGCTTTTTATTTACTAGGGTAGCATTCCCGAAGGTGAGAAAAAGGTTTGGTGGAAAAGGATTGACTTCATTACTTTCACATGGTTCTTGCTTCTTCTCATTGTACATGGTTCTTTCTCATTGCACATGGTTCTTTCTCATTGCACATGGTTCTTTCTCATTGTACATGGTTCAAAACCTCTCCGCTGAAACTTCACGCAACATGTCCAGAGTATTGCGCAAAGAACGAACATCGTGTCTCCAGGAACAATCCTCACAAGGCTCTTCGAAAAAAGGTAACTAGTGAACTGAAAGACGATGTATGCATTTGAACTCACGACCATCAAGCCAAATGGCTTTACTATTAACATAAATGCAGAAGCTTCGATCAATACGGGTTATCCAGAGTTTACCAAACATTGAAAGTCAACAACGTATAAAATGTCTGCAGCCGCTCAAAACCGCTTCAGACGTACAGATAAACTCTCAATGGTCGGGAACTAACACTTGGTTCAGTAATAAACATCTCTAAAGTTGGGGCATGTGAGAAAAACGCCAAACGACTATGAATAAAAAAAAGGAACTAGTCACGCCAGTATGTAACATAAGTCGTTACTATCTACTTATTTACAGAAATGGTAGGCTATTTATAGACATAGATCGTGCTGTTACTAACTCGTTTTTGCTATCGTTTATTGAGGTCTACTTTTGTTTTACACATATAGGTCAGGTGCTCTTAAACTGTGATCGTGAGGACTCTGTGACCAGGTGGTCAAGTCGTTGTGTTTGCGTGCTGAAAGTAATGGGATCAAATGTTTACAGAATCCTTCGGTTCACCAGTGAATTTTTTTTAAAGATCCTTATCTGGAGACACGGAGCTCGTGTTTTATGCAATAGTCCTGTCAGGTCTCCTGCGGGGATGGAACCAAATACAGAGAGAAAGATCCCGGTCTAATGAAGTAGATACTTAGTAACTACAAAATATACTTGCCTATTTAGATGTGTGGCGTCTGTGACCTAGGGGTTAGTGACTCGGTCTATTAACCCTGACGTTCTGAGTTCGAATCCCGCTGCGGACAGTTTGCTTGCAAATTTTTTCCGTTGATTTTAACAAAAGGACGATGGCGCCACCTGTTCAGAAAGCAATGGCAAACTACTGAACGTATAAAATCAACGACTCGTTTACTGTAGTTGATGGCTACGTCCTTTAGGATATGCCACGATTGTCATTTTCATTTATATGTAGATCCACCCGAGTGGTTACCGGGGCCCAAATTTGGGGTGTAAAGAATAGAACCACTGTTACCTGCCACGCATATCGTAAGAGGCGACTATGGAAGTTTGGCTGAAATCGGATGAATGTTTCCTAAACGTGTAGAAGTCTATGCGTTTAGAGACCTACCAAACTAATGTGCAACGTATACACGTTCAACAAAGATCAAACATATCACAAAGAGTAATTAAAATTGGTTGTAAAGAACGAACGCAAAGAAGAAGAAGGAGGAGATATGTAGATCCACGATACATCAACTTGAGTTCTGAGTGCCTCCCTAGAGGGAATCATTGTGGCGAGAGTGTAAGAGGAAAACACAATGAAAAATAAGAAGAACAAATAACGCTTCTTCTGAAGCATAGGCCCTCAACCAACATTCATATGTTTCTCTCGTGGGATTATTCTTCTTCTTCTTCAACGATCTCTGGTCATACCGCTTAATGTATTGTGGACCACAAACTGGGTAGTCAGCTACAGATCTGTCAGGTTTCCCCAGAGCTTAGTTTTCAGGTCGACTGGGTGTGGCCACATGTTGCTTCCATGTGATTCAAGATGCGTCCTATCCTCCACTTATAGGCCAAGACTATGTATTTGGTAGTTTCTGTTTTCGAGCAGTACTTACGATGTCATAGTAACAAATATGTGGTTAGTAATAGACTTGAAGACAAAATTAGAAATTTAGTCAAGAGGTGAGTAATTTCGAATATGAAACAAAAATATAGAATTGCAATAAATATTTTTGATTGATTGATTGATAGAACCATTATCATTGAACTCGGTGAGTAATCGTGTGTGCTATGATCCTTTCTTACACAGACAGATCTCAGCTGCAGTGCACGAACTTCGTAGCACCGGCGAGGGTCCCGGTGTAATTTGGAAGTGGTAAAGATATTTTGTAGGAATTTTATTTTAATGAATTTTGCTGCTTTCCAACCTGGTCTTCTCGATTTTGAACTGCCAAGGTTTCTTTTACGTGTTCAAATTGAGCACAGGACCTACGTTTTATCGTTCGTTTCCGATAGGACTAGGAGCTCGATCTCTCCTGCACTGACATCATGGATATCTTTTAAAATATATCCTGGTAAAATATAAAAATAACTATTTTAAAAAATCAGCAATTAATTACAGCCAAACTTTGAAGTGGGAAGGATATTTCATTTGTACTGAAATGTGGGGAACAGTATAGACAGGTTTGAGAACCGCTAATGCGGGGTATCTCTATCTCAGAATCAGATTGGACGTTTAAAAAAAGGTGACGCTACATATTTAGCCCTGTTAGCGCTTTGTTTGCATTGGTTGTTAATGAAGGCGTTCTTTGTTATGTAAGTTTTGTTAAGACAATGAAGTCTTTGACCCCTTGAAATCAATAACTATAAAGGGAAGTAAAATAACAAGAAGAATTGATCTGTTCATTAGATTATCTCCCTTGAGAAAACGAAATGTAAACTTTAAATTACCATCTCCTTCTGCGATTAACTTCTTCATCTTTACCTTTCAACTCCCAATGGAGCACAGGTTTTCAACAAACTTCTTCCAGCTCTTCCTCTCTCTTGCCATCTCTTCCAATTTTGTCCATGCTTTACCTACACTTTTAATATCAGCCTGGGGGGACTGCCTAGAGTAGTTGATAGTAGCTCGGCCTGCTAGCTGTGAGACGCCTCATAGCTCAGGTTCGAACCTACTGTCCGGCATTTGTTCGAGTCCCCTGGTCTTACTCAGGAGAAAATCTGCCTGTATGGCGAGGGAATACTAATTACGAGTACATTGAGCACACGGCTGCCAGTGTAAAGTAATTTACAATGTGCACGCTGCTGCCATTGTAAGAAATTGGAAAAAAAGATTTTCACGCAAAATTCAGTTTCAGAGATGGAACTTCGTCTGAGTTGAAAGCGGACGAAAGAAAAAAAAAATATCAGCCTCCAACTCTCTTCTCCAGGTCTTTCTAGACCTTCCCCTACTCCTCTTTCTCTGCGGGTTCCAAAATAGTGCCTGTCTTGTAATGATTCCTGTCTGTCTTTTCAGTGTATGTCCTATCCATCGCCAGCATTTCTTCCTTAGCTCTTTCTCCACTGGTATTTGTTTAGTTCTTTCTCTGAGTTCCTCGTTCGTAATCTTATCTTACCATCTCAGAAAACCACAGACTTTCATAAATGGAAGTTTACGTAGAATAGAGGGACTGAGATTAACTTCTGTTAAGCATATACTTCGGTATGTGTCATGAGCAGGGCGGTGAGCTTGAGGTCTTCATCCCCCTATAGTTTGTGTGGTAGGGTTGTTTCTGTTGGCCAGATTTCCATTCTCACACTGCTCAGGCTGGGGCAAGATGTTCTCCGGGGACTGCTTTGGTGTTCCACAGGTGCAGGCAGCCGAGTCTCTGAGACCCATTCTATAGAGGTGTACTCTGAGACCGCAATGTTCCGTTCTAAGTCTGAAGACTGTGGTCTGCGATTTTCTGTTTAGTGTATTTATACTGTCATGCTCTTGGTTGTATCCTCAGCTTGTTTTTATACACATAATTTTACTGGATTATTTCAGGAGAGTCTTTGCTTCTGTAAAGCTTTGTGTTGGATGGTGTTGTGTTAGGCTCCTCTCAGCCCTTGCAAGTTTCTCAGCCTTTTCATTTCCTGAAAGCCACAAGAACGAAAAATTAAAAACGTTAAAACAACTCGTATTATAATTTATTGGCTCCGTAATTAACAAAGGTTGGGACGGATTAGTGTAATGCATAAGCGTTCGTCCATCAACTCCAAGACAAAAGGGGTGTGGGTTCACTCCCACACTCGACGTTCCATACGAGAGGAAAGAGATTGGCCCTTCTACCTCGTGCACACTAAGCCATCGAAATGTAAAGTAAATTGACTTCCTACCCTAAGGTCTGAAAAGGCCGCAGGAATTATTGTTTTTAATTAACACAAATTGAGATTTTACACAAGAAATCAGAAGTAGACTCGAAATGGCATCTCAGAAGATCGTTACGGGATCGCGAGAGAGAGAGAAGATCGTTAGAGGATCGCAGAGAGAAAAGAGAAGATCGTTAGAATGAAGAACATATGGCATAACAGAAACAAAGAAAGTAAAGTAAAACTTTGGAGGACTTGTATTGTTCCTCTGTCATTATATAGAAGAAAAGCGTGCACTAATATATATATATATATATATATATATAATGTAATAGGGTGATTGAATTGATGTTGTTACAGGGATGTTGGTTGATGTTGTTACAGTGAGGTTGGTTGATGTTATTACAGGGAGGTCGGTTGATGTTGTTACAGGAGTGGTTGAGTTGTTACAGAGGTTGTTGATTTGTTACCTGTACAATGCAAATAGTGATGGTCATGCATCAAACGTATACAGATAACAAATATCGTATTCTTTGGTAGCTCTTGGTTTAATAATCATAGATTACATGACATATTATATGAATACCATAGTTATTGATCTGTTCCGTGGCAATCCTATGTCTAACCAGAGCCAACTATAAAATTTATCTAGAGTTGGCTGTGGTCTAACCGTCCTAGCTATTCCTACTATTGATACACACGTCTGTTTTCTACCACGGTTTCTATTGGTCTCCTACTTGTCACTCCTTATCACCTAGCAGTCGTAGCTAACTTACGTTCTAGTTTCTGGCAATACTCCTAGCATAATATGCAGTCTTTGGTGTGCAACTGTCTTCTGTACTATTCTCATTGTCTTTCTTCTGTGTTGTCGTCAACTGTTTGCCATCCCAGTATAGAAGGATAGCCACATCCTTCCACAAAGGATAGCTATAACCTTCTACATATATATATTCCTCTTGTACCGTTATACGTTACATAGGGCCTGCAGGTAATTTCTCCATACCGCTCTGTCCTGGATAATTCGATCAATCTCTTCCATGGAATTGAGACTGATATTTCTTGAGACTATACAGAAAAATTACATACTTTGGTCACATCAAGCGTCACGATGGCCTGGAAAGAACAATTCTAGAGGGCAGGGTACCAGGACGCAGAGGCAGAGGCAGACCAAGAAGAAGATGGCTACAAGATATTAAAGAAACCATGAACATGACCATCGACGAAATGGGTAAACTGGCAAGAGACAGAGTGAATTTCAGATGTGCTGCAAAGAGAGCAACGTCCTATAAATGATACGCACCTTGATGATGATGATTTCTTGCCTCTCTCAGCAAAGTTTGGTTCAGAGTCTCCTTAGGTCGTCCTCTCTTTCTTGAACCCTCTGCCTCCCATTTCAATGCCTGCTTTGTTACTCTTTGATGATCAGTTCTTCTCAATGTATGCCCAACATATCTCCATCTTCTCCTTGGTTGACCAAACATTTATCTGATTTCATCACTGCTTCTCAATTCGTCCCACTTTATGTTCATTACTTTTCGCAGACATCTATTTTCAATTTTCACATCTAACACAAAAAGAACAAAATCTAATCTTCTGAAAGAAAGTACTATCAAAAACATGTCTACGTTAGTTTAAAAAAAATACAGTGACGTTTAATGTGACTCAAATATTTTTGTTCCTAAGACATTATGTTGTTTACGATCCAAAGTTCCTCGATGTTCAGTTCTTGTAGGGTGTCTACAGTTCTTTTGTTCTCTGTTCTAGGCGTAGAACGACAGTAATGGAGTGCATGGTTCCTAGCTGGTCGATCAAGACTAAGGTGGCAACACGACCAGTAAACAAACAAATAAATGAAGACGACAACTTGTCGTTACTGCATGTGTCTTTCTTTCTCTCTCTTTCTTTCTCTCTTTCTCTTAGTAGCATTATCTCGAGAACATGCAATATCTTCTTCTCTTTCTTGCACCTCTCTTCTGTTCCTACCTTTCTCTCTCTCTTCTGTTTTACTTTTGCCTTTCTCTCTTTCTCTCTCTCTGACTTTTTCTCTCTTTTTACCATCTGCTCTCGCTTCTCTCTCTTTACCCCCCTTTTCGTCTCTCTTCTGTTTTACTTTTGCTTCTCTCTCTCTCTCTCCTCCACCTCCTCTCGTACCCTCTACTCTGTCTTTCTCTGTCACTATCTAGTACACACGTTTTCCTAACTCTAACTTCATCTCTCTTATTATCATTATCTCCTACATTATCTATCAGTTATTATCTTTTAACATAGACATTATATATCCATGTTATTATCTCATGCACACACAATGTATCTCAGTTTCCCTACAAACTCTGATCTCTCATACCGTCCATATCTTCCAATACATCACATTTTAGACTACATAAACATTGTAAGACTTCGGTATTCCCTGTACATTTCATACATGGTAACTCTTGTTTAGTCTAACCATCAAGCTCTGAGGCACTAAAAACTCGGATCAATAAATAGACGACGAATTAAATCTGGCTTTCAAATAGAAAATAGCAGCAGACTATTTGTACAAAATATCTTTGTTTCGTGTACATCAAATTACATATGATTTGGTGCTAGGAATTTTTCAAATAAAATATATTTAAAATATTTTTTTTGGTGGATAGCGTCTGATTATTGGTAATTGGTTATTAAACTGACGTCATTGCACTCCGAACAGCCCCATAGGTGCTCAGTCTCCCCATATAGATGTAGAAAGGTAAGCATACTGATGGTTCCTATGACTCACTGTTTTGTTTTCGATCAGAACACGAGCTTTTCAGCCTCGGCTCTGCCATGGACATCGTAACTGGTCGGTGCCACGACACCGTAATCTGGTCTGGGTTTCGCCTACGGAATTGAACCTACACAGAGGCTAGTCACCACAGTCCAACGCTAAGTAGCTGGGCGATACTTAACACCACTTGCCATAGGCATCAATAATTGTAAAGTACCTCCATATATATTCAGTGGTGAATTTGTGGTGCCAGACATTTTGTTCCGGATAAATCATGGTTTTAGATTGCTATATTTTAATTTAATAAATAATAAATACACAATATACATTATTTTTGGTGGATCCGGCCCCACTGGCCCTTATAGACGAGCCACCATTGTATATATATAATGTATCTGGGACACGTGTACAGCCTCACAAGCTATGGTAGAATCCCAAAGGAGATTTTGAATTGCCAATTCGCATCTATGCGCATATTACTATGCTTCATTGTCATCTGCAAGCGTAATTTAATATCATGCGGCATAGACACAGATTTTTGGAAGCGGTTGGACAGAGACAGGCAGGTATACAGAAGGACACTAAGGGATGGCTTAAATGGAGAAAACGTGGAGAGTCTTAGCATATCGGTGCATATGTGAGAGAAGAGGAAAGAGAGACCATTTTCTATATCAGCTCCAGTCAACAGCTTCTCCTTCAGCAACTATGACAAGTATCACGATGAAAAACACTACGTGACGCATAACCCTTTGTCTCCTGGGAAAAAAGAGGTCGATTGTATGCAACGAAGTGGCATTGTTTACAGACAACACATAAGGTATACAAAGTTATGGTGCTTCATGTGAATCAGAAACTTAACCAATTCTACCCAGAATGCCTAAGAAAGATGATGAACTTCAAATGTCAAATTAATGTCCCAGATATCGTAGGCCTTGACAGAGCGTGTCTGCCTAGTATCAACACGATCTTAATGCAGTCACACACCCGTTGAACAGGTCGTATAGTTCGCACACCAGACCATAAACTGTCAGAACCATTCCAAATTGATAAAATGCAGAACGACTATCGATTCCACGGTGGCCAAAAGAAATGTATTTCAAAGACGCTCTCACTATCTCACTAAAATCTGTTGGTTTCTCTTCGTGAGAAACTGCTCATGCTACACAAAACGAAAGCGTACATTACTTTTTTTTGATTGATTGATGATTGATTGATACCATCACCATCGCACTTCAAGGAGTAACCATGTGTGCTCTGATCTCATATCATTACTTCACGAAGGTGCAGTGGTTTATGAATCATCCAGACGTGCAAAAACTCACAAAGCGTCCAAAAGTTATAAATATTCCCTGTCAACACTGTTCAGGAACGCTAAGGAAGTGTTCAGGAACCGCTATAGTGAAGTGTTCAGGAACCGCTATAGAGAAGTGTTCAGGAACCGCTATAGTGAAGTGTTCAGGAACCGCTATAGAGAAGTGTTCAGGAACCGCTATAGTGAAGTGTTCAGGAACCGCTAAGTGAAGTGTTCAGGAACCGCTATAGTGAAGTGTTCAGGAACCGCTATAGTGAAGTGTTCAGGAACCGCTACAGTGAAGTGTTCAGGAACCGCTAAGTGAAGTGTTCAGGAACCGCTACAGGAAGTGTTCAGGAACCGCTACAGTGAATGTTCAGGAACCGCTACAGTGAAGTGTTCAGGAACCGCTACAGTGAAGTGTTCAGGAACCGCTATAGTGAAGTGTTCAGGAACCGCTACAGTGAAGTGTTCAGGAACCGCTATAGTGAAGTGTTCAGGAACCGCTATAGTGAAGTGTTCAGGAACCGCTATAGCGAAGTGTTCAGGAACCGCTATAGTGAAGTGTTCAGGAACCGCTACAGTGAAGTGTTCAGGAACCGCTACAGTGAAGTGTTCAGGAACCGCTACAGTGAAGTGTTCAGGAACCGCTATAGTGAAGTGTTCAGGAACCGCTACAGGAAGTGTTCAGGGGAACCGCTACAGTGAAGTGTTCAGGAACCGCTACAGCGAAGTGTTAGAACCTGCTATAGTGAAGTGTTCAGGAACCGCTACAGGTGAAGTGTTCAGAACGCATAGTGAATGTTCAGAACCGCTCGGAAGTGTTCAGGAACGCTACAGTGAAGTGTTCAGGAACGCTGAGTCGAAGTGTTCAGGAACCCCTAGTGAAGTGTTCAGGAACCGCTACAGTGAAGTGTTCAGGAACCGCTATAGTGAAGTGTTCAGGAACCGCTACAGTGAAGTGTTCAGGAACCGCTACAGTGAAGTGTTCAGGAACCGCTATAGTGAAGTGTTCAGGAACCGCTATAGCGAAGTGTTCAGGAACCGCTACAGTGAAGTGTTCAGGAACCGCTATAGTGAAGTGTTCAGGAACCGCTACAGTGAAGTGTTCAGGAACCGCTACAGCGAAGTGTTCAGGAACCGCTACAGTGAAGTGTTCAGGAACCGCTACATACGGGAGGATCATGTTCAATACCTGGAAAGGCCAATGATTTTTTCTGTCGTGGACATAAATGAAAAATCCTAACCTGAACAGCTTCACGGCGACTGCACTAGCCATGCGGCCATTAAATATCCTAGGCGGTGGTTCCACCTGTCCTACACTGTCCTAAAAATGTACTACAGGCAGTAGCGACATTGTTTAAAACCAAGTTTGTGCCTTGTGAAACCCTCTCAGTAGATAATGTTCCAACAGAGACGGAGTCATATGAAGTCAAACCTTCGCCTATAGACTTTTAGACTGATCAGAGTCCCCAAAACTAGATCGGACTCATCAGGCAGTCAGTACGTACCCATAGATTGACTTGACCCAAGTAATATTTTATATCGTGTAAGAAAGAAATCTGAGCACACATGTTTACTCACCGAAGCGCAATGATGATAGTCATGCCAATCAATCATTCAATTTATAACATAGTTCTTCATTAGTGATTAACTTTGGCCAAATTAATTTGCATATTCAATCAATCAAATGGCAATCATGTCGATGTGTGCGATCATGTCTCTCCACAACTTTATCTCTCTCTCTCTCTCTCTCCTCGGTACAGTTTCTCTCTCTCTCTCTCTCTCTCCTCGTGTTCTACAGTTCTCTCTCTCCTCGGTACAGTTTATCTCTTCTCTCCTTGGTCAGTTAATTAGTTTTGACGTCGATCTTTTGTCGAACCACGATGTCAGACGATATAACATCTTCTCCCTCTGTTTTCCACGATCTCTCTTTCACTGAATTTTACCTGTTGTTATCAAATGTTCTAAACCTTCTCTTCGCATTATATACCCAAATTACCTCGATTGTATGATTCTTATTCTTTTGATAAGGTTTCTTTGTGTGAAGAATTGTTTTAAAATTTACTTATTATGAATAGAAAATAACAACCCATTAATAACAAACGAGGGCAAGAAGAGCTTCATTGCACTAGAAAATATATGGAAGTCTAAAGAAATCAAATCTAGAACGAAAATTAGGATATTTAACTCCAATGCTAAACAAGTTCTGCTGTATGGGTAAGAGACATGGAGAACTACTAAAATAATAATGCTAAAATTGCAAACATTCATCAACTGGTGTATGTACAGAATAGAAGAACTGAGATGAAATGATAGAGTCACAAGTGAAGAACTTATGAAGAGAACAAGACATATTCCAGTGAACCAAGAGGTTAAAAAGACGCTACCTGGATAGGACAGACTTTCCTGGAACCCGCAAGGACAGTGAAAGAAGGGGAGACCGAGAAAAACATGGAGACGAGATTTGGAGGCAGAGATCAACAATATAAAGAAGAGCTGGAGGAAGCTGCAGGATATAGCTAGAGATAGGAAGACTTGGCATGAGTTGGTTGAGGGCCTCTGCCCCAATCGTTAAAAAAGGCAGAGAGAGAGAGAGAGAGAGAGAGAGAGAGAAGAAGAACAAACGCAACACCTCAAACAAAACAGCAACAAAAATTACAAAAATATATCGTGTCAACTAACACTGTAACCGAGTTAAACAAACAGGTCTCTTTTTTGTGATTATGTTTGGCTGTCGTTTTTACATGATGGATCGCATTACAAACTCCAATACTTATGCCTTCAGTTTCTCTTAGATTGTATTTGTGTGGCTAACACTCGACAGTACAACTAAAACTCACCTCTCTACGCTATACACTGAATACTTATATACCAGCAAGTGCAGTACGTTATGTGAGCACAGTCGCAAGTACCAATAATACTCTATTACTATTATTACTAGTATTTCTATAATGACGCTTCACTAGGTTTCAAGTGGGAACTCTTAGCTGGCTAATTTCGTACACTTTTCGACTTATCAGATTACAAAAGTGTGCCAGCTTGCGCGTTCGCAGCCATATTATATTCATGTTGGTTCACAGGTTTATCAGTGTTGAGGACATGTGTGCAAGTTACTGTTATAAAACTAGAGTTGTATCATTTAGGGGTGAACGAAGAGACTTAATACTTCGTGGTGGTATGACTCTGTCAGTTATTATCTTTTTCTTTCACGAAAATTTACCGCTAAATATTTCGACTACGTACAGGACACTGAAGACTAAATAGTCACTTACATAGACTAGGAATCAGTTAACTCTCTGCCAGTGTAAGCAGACGGAACAGACACAGAAGCATGTCCTGCAAGACTGTCATAACCTGGGTGAGCTGAGAAGCAACATGTGGCCACACCCAGGTGACCTAAATACTAAACTTTGGGGAAACCTGGCAGACCTGCAACCTGACTGCCTAGTTTGTGGTCCACAGTAAACTAAACGCATGAGCAGAGATCGCTGAAGAGTAAGAGGTATGTGCTTACGTTCTGAAAGCCCTGTGTTCGAATCTAGACATTTTGGGTTCGATTCATGACTTGATTGTAGTAAACTGTTCTTCTTGAACGTTCCTTACCGATCACTTGTTAAACCACTCTTTGGAATCTGTATGTGATCAGAGCCTAAGAGCGATTCTACGTTGTGCTAGTTATGCGCCTAAAAGTAGGCAAGCACATCCTATTTCTGCAACGCTTTTATTTACTATGTTAACTTCCCTACGCCCCTACCTCAGGCGCCTTTTACGACATGTCTTGTAGGTCGCAGAGGTACTATTCTTTGCTCCCCTCGTTAGCTCCGGCACCACACGGATGGTAGTAAAATAAGTAAAGATCCCGTTTTCATACCCTGTGGTATAATCAGGATGTGGTGTGAAACATTGATTTTTTGGTATCTATACCCACGTGATATGGTCAACATGTTTCTTAGTGGTTCTCTAGCACCCAATTAAGATTAGACCATCTCAGACATTTTTTAGATCCGAACAATTCTCACTACTATTAGGAACTAAACCTGATCACCCGTCTAGGAAGCAAACGGACTATCTACTATACAACAGCGGCTCTCTACTCTTCTGTGTCTTTAATGGAGACACCAATAGAGAATATTTTACCACTTGTTTTATTGTTATCTTTCTTCATTCTCACACCCTCCATTTTATTTTTATTTTCTGATTATTACCTTATTTTCAATCAATCTTATTTCGATCTTCTCTTCTTTCTTTATCTCTCTCTCTCTCTTTCTCTTCGCTCTCTTTCTCTTACTCACTATCTTTCTAATCTCTTACTCTCACTTTCACTCTCTCTATCTCTTTTCACTTACTCACCATCTCTCTCTTTAGCTCACTCTCTCTATCTCTCTCTATTTCACTCATTCTATCTCTATCTCTCTCTCTCTCACTAACAATATGTCACTGAGGAACCTAACTCACATACATACATCTGTTTTCTCCCACTTGTAAATATTCTGAAAGTAATTTCACGCAAGGCCATACAATCTGTCGATCCGACAAATTTCAGAGTTTTTTAGATTCGATTTTCTGTCTAGGATCAGCTTTACAAGAATCATGACAACACAGTTTTGTATCTAGTTCTCTCTCTCTCTCTATCCTTCTCTCTCTATCATTTTTCTTCCTTCTCTTCCTTCTCTCTCCTTCTCTCTCCTCTCTCTCTCTCTCATTATCTCTTTCATTCTCTCTCTCCTTTCTATCATTTTCTCTCTCCTTCTCTTTTCCTTCTCCTATCTATCATTGTCTCTCCTTCTCTCTCATTCTCTCTCCTTCTCTCTCCTTCTCTCACTCATCTCTCCTTCTCTCTCCTCTCTCCTTCTCTCTTCCTCTCCTCTCTCTTTCTCTCTCTCACCTTCTCTTGCTCTCTCTCACCCTCTCTCTCTCTCACCTTCTCTCTCTCACCTTCTCTCTCACCTTCTCTCACCTTCTCTCTCTCACCTTCTCTCTCTCACCTTCTCTTCTCACCTTCTCTTGCTCCGTTCTCTTGCTCTCTCTCTCTTCTCTCTCTCTCTCTCTCTTCCTTCTCTCGCTCCACTCTTTCCGTCTCTCTCATTTTTTTCCTCTCTCTCTTTTCTTCTCTCTGTATCCTTTTCTCTGTCATGTTCCTCGTCTATTTCAAAACTTTTGCTTCTCTCACTCCATTTCGTACACAAACAGATTCCATCTCTCAATGTATTGCACATGCACTCCGTTATTCTCTCTTGCTTACACATCTCTTACCTACATGTGTGTGTCTCTCTCTCGCATACGCGTGCACACACACACTCACTTCCATCAACCCATACATATACATAAACACAACAGCACACGCACAATAACGCACACAATAACAGACAGACACGCATACGTGTGCTGCTGCAATTCTCTGGTGGTGCGGATGTGACTGTAGAGTATAATCCTAGAACACAATCCTCCTACCACAGGTGGGGCATACATAATCAAAGTTAAGCATGTGTGTTCTTTCTGTTCGCGCAGCTCGCTCTCTCTTTGACTCAACATCAGGATGATTCTCAGCTATGTGGGTTCATCTTGTGTTGTTACAGCGCCACATTTGGCCACAATAACGCATGCAATAACAACCACGTACGCACAAAAACGCACACACACATGCTCAATATATAGCTTCAGTTTCTCTCTCATCTCTCTATCTGTCATTATATCACAATACATGTTAATGTACGCTTTCAACAGTCCTTGTTAGTATGTGTTTTTTTGGCTACAGAACTGACGACATAGCACTCCAGGCAGACATAGGGGCTCAGTCGTCCCCAGCAGATGTCGAAGGATACAGATACTGATAGTTATTGTGATTCGCTGGTTAAAAACACCCCATTCTGCCAATCATGAGGATGCAACAGTATAACACAGATTTGAACATATCTGTATTCTATAAATTTTTGGTTGATGTAATACCCCCGGGTCAAATAAGTGGGTATGGCAACCGTGTAATGCAGATTTTAACATGTCTGTGTTCCATACATGACTGGATGATTCAATGCACCCTGGTGAAATAGGTGGGTATGACAACGGTATAATGCAGCTTTTAACAGGTTTTTATTGTGGGCATGACTTCTTGATTACCTGAAATATTGATCACCTTTCTCCTTAGATGTTTAATATATCCAAACAAATTCAGTTGCTATTTCTAATTTTGTATTTTCTTTTTTCGTTTCAGATAGTCGAACTTCATCTCAGTCTGAATTTTCAAATTTTTGTTGAAGAATAAATAACAGAGATCATATTTCTACAAACATCAAAGGATTGATTTGAGACAAATACGAAACTTCCTTGAGCAGAACATTCTAGTTTCCTTGATTCATGAAATATTGAAATTAGGATCAATTTAAGAAGTTGATTTTCTACTTGTTATAAAGGTACTCACATCACTACAGGCCGTGTTTAAAGAAACTTAACAACTTAAAACTTAACGAAGTGCCCAGGTACATACATCCACTGCTTGTTTACCTCAATTAGTTTCCATTCCAGGAACAATACTTAATCGCTAATAGCAGCACGAAGTGTTAGCAATTGAGAACCAAGTGCTTGTTCTTTTTTCGGGGTAGAAATCGAAGAGAAATCAATTTGAAGTGATCAAGTACAACTGGTATATTTAGCAAACATGCACGAAGAAATAGCTGCAGCGTTGAATTTTGTAATGGCATACATGTATAACAAACTACCCCGTAGGCGTGTAGATCTATTTGGTGAGGAACTGGACTTGGGCCTTAAGACAAAGTTTCTTGGTCATTGGTATCCTGAAAACCCGTCAAAAGGCTCGGGATTTCGTTGTCTGAAAGGCAGTAGTGACGAGATTGATCCAGTTATTGTTGCAGCTGCGATAAAAGCTGGCCTTGATGTTATGGAGGTCAAGGGATGTCTTCCGGAGGAACTCACCTTGTGGATTGATCCATTCGAGGTCAGCTACAAAATAGGGGAGAAAGGTCAAGTTAAAGTGCTTTATTCCGAAAGGAAAGAGGAAGATGTCAATAACAATATAGATAGGGAGGTGCAGGCCGCTAATAGAGCTTTCAACCCAGAAGCGCAAACATTTACTCCAGAGCCGAGGAACTACGCCTCTGACAATCTAGCATACTGCTCAGACATGGCCTCATTCTCTGCTGATTCATCCCAGTCATTCCAACCAATTGATTCCCTGTCATCTTCCATGTCAAATATGAGCTTATCACCTTCTTCCCCAGTCCCCTCAGGGGCGTGGAGCACAGCCACTTCACCATCCTCAAACCTGTTCAACTCTGCATTATCTGCATCAAACGTAGCCCCTCAGTCTTTCCTTGGACCTCGAGCAAGCAACCCCAACCGGCAACAGTTCACGGCCGCCATGTTTGCTCAAACAAAATTTGGCTCCACAAAACTGAAGACCCAAGCAAAACGCCCAAATCGTCTTTCCCCTACCGAGTTCGGAAACTACTTCCGCCAACAGCAGAGAGCCTACGTGGGACCACAGAGACCCAGATCTCTTTCACCTCGGGATCCTCGAATTGAGTTCCTGATTGATCAGCAGCAGAGGATGATGCTACAACAACATCAGCAACTATCTCCCTCATTGCCCTACGGTCCAAATTATAATCAGCAACATCTTCCCCAGCAGCAGCAACTTTCTCCCACGGGAAACTTCCCAGATTTTTACCATCAGCACTCGTCGGTCATGTCATCTCCCCACTCATCCCCTCACTTATCCCCTCACGTGTCCCCAAACTTGTCTCCTCAGGGTAATAGTCCTTCCTTACAGGACACCATCCATTCCAATCCTAATCTTATCGCCCTACCCTCTTCCACTAATGGCTCCATCTCTCGCCCCAACTCCCTCTCCTACCTTCGCCGTCCCATGGGTTTCCCGAACCTTGCCAATGACCATCGAGTTTCTGCATCCCCTCATAGACCCCTACCGCACAGCCATTTCCTTTCCCCAGAAGAACAGAAGTCTTTCGTTGAAGGTCTCAACGTCGCTCCTGTCAATTACGCCAACAGCCTTCAGCATCTTCTCATGGCCAACTGAGCACGCGCAGATAGTTCTAGAATATCGAAATGAGAGATTAACATCTGAAATTTATTTTGTTATAACTAAACATCATCATCATCATCATCGCATAAGGCACAAAAATGTAACATCTCACAAATGAACGTATGAGGACATTTAACATCTACAAGTAACGTAGAGGACAATGTTCTAACGTGTTTACTTTGAAAGCGCCAAGACTTTAAAACACTGTCGAACTGAAAGATAAGACAAGCGACCCAGGCATGAAATGTTATGGACGGATCTAGCTTCCACGCTTCCACGTAAACGTCGAGTGATCGTCAAGTAATATTATGAGTTTTCTGACCAGACTAAATGACTTCATTGCGTCATGTCACAAATATGAATGTTATGACAAATATTTTATTATTTATTTTTGCTAATATATAACATATAATGACTTATTTTTATCTTCCAATATATTGCTAACTACTGATACTGTATGATTGTGTTATATTTACTTATATATTTATATATGTATATCTTTCGCCTTAAACCCGTTATAGCCAACTAGCTGTTATTTCATGGTTAGTTGCGTTTGTAGATGAAGTTTACCGATCAGGTTCCAGCTCCAAGCCGAACCAAAAGTACATTGATGAAAACTTTACCCGATCAGGTTCCAGCTCCAAGCCGAACCAAAGTACATTGATGAAAACTTACCGATCAGGTTGCGCTCGCCGAACCAAAAGTACATTGATGAAAACTTTACGGATCAGGTTGCCAGCTCCAAGCCGAACCAAAAGTACATTGATGAAAACTGCATATATATAATAATAATTCCTCTCGTATCGTTATACGTTATATATGGTCTGCAAGTAATTTTTCCATACCACTTTATCCTGGGCAACTCGCTCAATCTTCTCAATGGAACTGAGACAGATATTTCTTGAATCTCTCAGCAAAGTTTGTTTCTGGATCTCCTTAGGTAGTCCTCTCTTTCTTGAACCATTTGCATCCCACTTCAATGCCTGCTTTGGTATTATTTGATAATTTCTTCTCAACGTGTGCCCAACATATCCCCATCTTCTCTTTCTTATAACAGTTGTCACTAGTGGTTGACCAGACATTTCTCTGACGTCATCACTTCTCCTGCATTCGTTCCATTTTAGCTAGATATATTTATTTCCAGTGTTGTTTCACTAGAGAGTTGCAGTAGCATAGTTGCTAGTGAACTAGCTTATTACTCTAGTGGTCTGGGTTCAATTCAACAGTAGGTGTATAATATTTTCCCGACCATAACAGCTCTCAAGCTCTCCCAGCGTCAGTTAGGTATTAGGAAATACACTGGAAAGTAAAGGCGTACGGAATGATGTTGACCACATTACCCATCGTGTGCCGACGGTTAATGAAAAAAAACAGGCGTAATAGCTTATTACCCGATATACCTCGAGGTATTAAAAAGGATTCCTTTACTGCTATTCTTTTATATTCTGATCAGGTGTTCATGGTTCTCATTACAGCATACCTTGTCACTCCGTTTTAACCTTTTTTTTGTTCATGCAGACACCCTTATTTTGCAATGTAGACTAAATTCTCTAGTTTATTGGATTTGTGTTGTTAACAAAACTGTCCCTACTGCCTGTAGTACCGCTCTTTAGGGCGGTGTAGGACAGGTAGGACGTGAGCCTGAGAAATGTATTGACCGCATGGCTAGCTAGTGCAGTCGCTGCAAAGCTGTTCATGTTATAATTTTGTATATATGCCCACAATAGAAAAATAATTATTGGTCTTACCGTGGATTGAACACGAGTCTCCGGGCATGAGAGCCGCGCTCTAATCCATTCGCCCAGACGGTCCTCATCTTATATAAAGGCTTTGCGTCATCTTATTAAAAAAAACGTTAGCCAGTGTATCAGCTAGTAAGAGCGAATGGGTTAACTTAAACAAAACTGTATCACCTACAGTAAAAAAAAAACAATAAGGAACCAGTTCAAAATAAAAATGTTGAAATTAAGTAGGAAAATGTCCTTATCATGGCTACATCTAGGTGAACACCAAAGTCCTTACCAGGGCTACATCCAGATGAACACCAAAAGTCTTTATCAGGGCTACATCCAGATGAACACCAAGAGTCTTTATCAGGGCTACATCCAGATGAACACCAAAAGTCTTTATCAGGGCTACATCCAAATGAACACCAAAAGTGATTATCATGGCTACATTCAGATGAACACTAAAAGTTCTTATCAGAACTCCACACTTACTAGAATACAATATTTAAAACACAGTCCGTTCTAAGACTAGTCTCCGGTCACATGACCGCACCAAGATAAAAGGCTATTCGAAAATCATGGCATATCCTGGACGTAGTCATCAACCACAGGAAACGACTCGTTGATTTTTTTCTAGACACCACTTAGACGTTCAATAGTTTATCATTGTTTTATGAACGGTGAGGTATATTTTTACCTTTCGTAAAAATCCTACTGAAACGAATTTGATTCAAAACTGCCTGCCGCGTAGTTTGAACCAGGTACGCTTGGGATGTGATCGAGCTCACTATCAATGAAGGCTGTTACGCTGTGATATACGTCATGTTGATTACTTTTCCAGGAATCGTGTGCCGAAGACCAGTTTAAAATGCGGACCTAAATCCAAATCCCTCAATATATCTCCGGGCATGGAAAATTGTTCCTTTGCTTTCTTTTATTGTTTAGTTATACTTTTATAATGTAACCCCCTTCTCGTTTGCTGTCCTGCCATAGTTCAACCATTGTAGTCTTTTCAGGAGGTCAAAACCCTAATACAGTGAAGATCTACAGTAGACTGGAAGTCAAACATTGGATATGGTTATGGAAAGGACTTCCTCAAAGACCTAAACAGAACAGACCAGGTCATATTTCGCCAAAATAAATAGGAAAATCGGACTCCACAGTTTACAAAGTCTTCTACAACAGAACATCAGAAAAGAAGGCGAGAGGAAGACCACGAAAAAGATGGTTAGATGACATAGTAGAATCCTGTCAAAGAGCAAAAATAACAATCACCCAAGCCACTAGAACAGCGCAAGACAAAACAGAAAACCACAACACTGGGCAACAACCCGGTAGCAGTGTGACGACAAAAGAAGAAGAAGAAACCGGAAAATAGTTTCCGTGTTATAACACTAGTGAGAGGATTCCGGCGTCTCTAGTTCCTTAAAGACTTCTTTAAAACCCTTTAAACCGGACATTGCAGACTCAACAAACACTTATATAGACTAGAAATAAGTCAAACAGTTCTCTGCCAGTGTCAACGGGCAGAACAGACACCGGAGCATGTCGTGCACGACTGTCTCTCCTGTGTAAGCTGAGAAGCAACATGTGGCAACACCCAGTTGACCTAAAAAAATCTAAGATTTAGGGAAACCTGACAGACCTGAAACTGACTGTCCAGTTTGTGGTCCACAGTAAACCTGACAGACCTGAAACTGACTGTCCAGTTCGTGGTCCTCAGTAAACCATGACCAGTGATCGCTGAAGAAAAACTGAATAGTTGTTGTTTTGTTTTTTTTACCGATCCAGATTTCATTTCTTCGGCTCAGTGCCGTGGACATCGTAACCCTTCAGTTCGATGCCACGAACACCGTGAATCTGGTGAACCTGTGGTTTTTCTGCCAACCCACGGAATTGAACCCACACTCACAGGGAGCTTGTCATCCGTAGTCCAACGTGCTACGAACACGCTGGGCAGACAGGCAAATGAATAGTTTACAAACATGACGCGGGTCTCCATCACACTGATGCCAGAGATTTACCGATTGCAGAAATAAACATGTCGCCTAAAATTATGTCAGCAGATAACAATTTCGACATAGCTCACTAGCTACTTTCACAGTCTGTTGTTGCAAGGCGCAGTAACTGTCCTCAAGCTGACCATGTAGGTCAAATGCATTTTTTGGGGAATTTCTAGAGGTTTAGAAATAATCATTTGTGTTAAGGGGGATTCGGTCTTGAAAATCAAGAATCTATTTTCGTTGTTTTCATATTAATATAAAATTTGTATAAGCATTTTGAAAGAGTATGACTTAGAATAGTAGAAAAAATTATTTTTAAAAAAAATGTCAAAGTGTTGCCATGGAAACAATACAAAATGGCCGCAAAAAAACAAAATTTCAAATCCTAAGGCTCTGAATCTAATGAATGTAAATGAATTCTGTTTTCACTCTAAGTGCGCAATTGCAATATCTAAAATATTACACATGATTTTTAGGATATATTAAATATTTAATTTTTATAAATTTTTGGTAAAAATTCCCTCAAAATGTGGTCAAAAAAAGCTGTTTTTGGAGGATGTGTTTACACAAAAATTCATAAAAAATGTAATATTTAATATATCCAAAAAAGGATCAGTAATTTTGTAGATATTACAATTGCGCACCTTAGAGTGAAAACAGAATTCATTTATATTCATTAACTTCAGAGCCTTAGGAATTTGAAATTTTGTGCTTGCGGCCATTTTGTATTGTTTCCATGGCAACGCGTTGACTTTTTTTTTCTAATTTTTTCTACTATTCTAAGTCATAATCTTCAAAATTGTTATACAAATTCTACATTAATACCAAAGCAAAGAAAATAGTTTCCAGACCAGAGTCCCCCCTTAAACACTCCTAATAGGCTGATATTATAAATTCCTTAAGGGAGAGAGGGCGTGTACATGATTCAGGTGATAGCGGTGAATCCACAACACTAACCAGACTGCAAGAACTCCAAGTCAAGTGTGGTGTAGCTCGACAAGAACGCTATGCTGGCAGACAAAGAAGAATTGTAAACCAACAAAGAACCGGTGTCGTTAGTCGCCACACGCTGATGGACATACTGAGGGGGAGATCGGAGCACTTATGGACTAATTTGTTCGACGTGCAGTGATGGTGATCCGACAACTAAACTAAACTAAACTAAACTCCTAATAGGAAATGTGAACTTGGGAACAGTATATTATAGACTTGAACAGCTCTGTATTATGGGCGGGGTTGATTGTTTAGACACGTCCTTGATGTCATTGCTGAATACCAGGGCAAAATTGACCAGTATTCGCATAGAAGTATAACATTAGTGTGTGGGTACAAGCCAGATAGTTCTCGTCACGTACTTTAAAAGTTCTCGAGCTATTTTTCATTGATCCTTGATATTAAAGTAGATGAAGTCGAGTTCCTAGTCATATAGAAGATTAGCTATAAAACTATATCCTGTGGTCAAGATTTGTATCTTAAAGAGCCCAGCCCTTGGCTGTTGAAAGTTGATAAGTGTTAACTGACAAGCAAATAGCACGGACAAAATATATGAGTACTAATTTAACCTTCAATAAATTTCAGTTATCCTCCAAATTACATCGGGAACTTTGACTAGTGATGCGGAATTAAAGCTCTACAGTAGATATCTTCCTTTGTATAAATGAGATTAGAGCACACATGGTTCATAGTTCATAAGTACGGTTCCAACTTCACTGCAACGGGTCACCCCATAATTGCTCTGTTCCTGTGCCAATGAAAATCACACGAAATGCTAACAACTGAAACGTTTCCTGTGTGAACTAATTCCAGAATGAAACAGCGGTGCCGCCACAAAAGAAACCTGCACCGCATAAAATACATATGGCCGTCGCTATAGTAGCAACACAAAACTGTTCATCACCTGAATTGCAATTCTTGTCGAAGGGAACATCAATCATGACAAAATCCAGTTTTCTGCACTCGCAATATAACTGCATACGGCAGATTGAGCTTGTTCGTCATAACCGCTGTCCGCCATTTTCTGAATACACACAACAAGCGCACGGTTGACACAGCAAAAAGCATTCCATGTAACAGTCATAGCTCACAGCGTTGCTCAAGCACACGTGGTTATTTCTTCCAAGTGCAATCATTACGGCCCTATCAATCAACCGCATTCCAAAACAGTTGATATATGGCGAGTTTTAAGGGGGCAAACGTTCAGCTGGGGGACAGAAAAAAAACGCTTTAAACACTCTTAAAGTGTCTCAGAAATGTTTCGATATAGTCACCATGTGTTGAGATTCCCAGACGCAAGATCGCAAATATGGTGCTGTAACAACACAAGAGGAACTTGTTTAGCTGAGAATCGTCGTGCCGTTGAGGCACAGAGAAACCGAGCTGTGGGAAAAAACAGAACACACATCACCCACATGTCACCTGTGGTAGGGGATTGTGTTCTAGTATTAGACTATACAGTCACCTCTGCACACACCAGAGAAATGCAGCAGCACACGTCTGAGGTTGTTGTCATCATCGCTTGCGATGGACGGCTATTATATTATATATTAACTCTTTGTGGACCAATTGCCATACTACGTGGCTTTGCATTGACGCCTTTTACCAGGAACCACACTAAATGGCGTTTTTCTATTCTAAAAACAAATGGCTTGTAAAAACATAGCTTTTTGCCCTGGTCTACTAAGAGTTAATCAGTCAACTAGCAATTTCGGGGTTTTTTTATAAGCAATAAAAGCACTTAAAATTTTGGTGCTTAGAGACCACAGGTACATTCATTCAATCAATTCACTTCCAAAGGTGTAAAATTGTTGTCAAACACCAACTGAATCACATTAATTTATAATGGTTTTTATTGAAGGTATTTCATCCCATGTAATGTATCCTTGTATTGACATGTTTGTCTCATAATTTATATTTATTAATTTTTTTTCTGCTTCATATACGTTTATTTTTACTTGTATGTAAGGCCTAGACACTGTGTACCTTCGTTTGTGAACATTAGGCACTACGCCGGCGATGTCTACGCTGACATTCGGTCCAAGTGGCAACCTTAATATACCAGTTAAGTTTTTTATTAACAATAGCGGTTTTGTTGCGCTCTTAGCCGGCTAGTAGGTGCCTAATCTCTTGTAGCAGATAGCGAAATGTATGCATGCTGACGGTACCGATCTCCTGCTTGTTATCCAATCTCTGCTTATGCTATTCCTCCTTTAGTTAATAATTTTATTTCACTGCATTACCATCTCAGAGCAGTTGCTTCATCAAATGTCGTAGCGTCATCTACCAGATGGTATTTGAGTGCATTGACTATACTCACCCTTCCTCCGCTTATCCCTCATATATGTAGTTCTCCCCCGCACCCATTATATTCGCTTTTGAAGTCTGCCAGTCTGTCTGTGTCTGCTCTTTGATTCCCATGAACCTCTGCGTGTCCAGAACAGCAAGGGCAAGCAATCCTACTTATTCTTATATACCTCCACTCTTATCGTCTCCTGCGTTATCGTCTCCACTCTTATCGTCTATAATTCTCATTAGCAATTCTCTTTCTGTGAAGTATGTGTAGATCAATGATAGAAAAATGGATTTACTCACCTGTGTTCAATTCCCGACTCAGTCAAGTCTTCAGTCACACAGCTTAAAATGGGTACCATAATTTTTAAAAATATGAAATCGCCGCCCTAGCTACCCTGCTACATATAACAAATTGAGTTACCGGAAAGGGACTACGCACTTAGTACATAGACGTATTTCTCAATTCCATTATTAGCAAAGACATTGTTTTTTGGCCCAAATACGTAGTACTTCAAGAGCTGCAGTAGCGTAGTTGTTAGTCAACTTGCTTCTTAGGCTAGTGGTCTCGGTTCAATTGCACAGTGTGCGAGAAATACTTTCCGATCGTACGACTCTCAGGTCGACCCAATCTAAATTTGCTACCAAAAAAAAGCGCTGAAAAGTGAAGACACACGGCGTGATGATGACCACAACGCCCATCGTGTGCCGACGGTGTCTGAAAAATACAAGCCTAACACCATATTACCCTATATTGAATCTTAAATCGTGGCATATACTTTACACGACGTAGCCATCAACCACAGTAAACGAGTCGTTGATTTTCTAGGCACCAGTTATACGTTCAGTAGTTTGCCATTGCTTTCTGCATGGTATAAAAAGGGTTCTTTTACTTTTTTTTTATTGACGTAGTACTTCGCAATCGATTCATGGACCATTTAATAAATTCATGGACCAAAAATATTTATATCTTCCTTGTACCGATTTATTATTATAAACTGTTGCCGATTTGTTTTTTACTATAAATATGCTCTTTATATTTTGAGTCATATTTTGTTTATTCTAATTTGTACACAATTAGATACATTGTGACCATTTAATTTTCTTATAAATAAACCTTTGGTGTAATGCGCTTACATTCAATATACTTTGTTTTGAAGTGTTCTTTGTGTGTTTTTATCTATTTCCATCATCATTATCATCAAGAGTTGCAGTAGCGGCTCGTGATCATTTAACGTTGGTGGGGCCAAACAAACATTTTCGGAAAAATTACAGTTTTGGGTTAGGTTATATTTTAATTTATAAACTAATAAATACACGTTACACATTACTTTTAGTGGAGCACGGCCTCAGAGGTCCTTAATGACGAGCCGCAACTGGTAGCTTGTCCTGAATAGAACTGTGACATTCTAACAGTACTTTAGAATTGTTCTGTCTCTTATAGTCATTGACATAGGCGAAGACTGTAGTAAAACTATGAAGCAGTGGCGAAACAAGTAATAACAAAGAACTGGAGTTTTACAAAAAAACAATAACAATACACATCAACGTTTCGACCAAAAAGTCTTTATCAAGAACAAGATACAAGAAAGGTGAATAATTTCACCACTCGCACAACACACAAAACGTAGAGTCAAACAATAAGTTCCTAACAGCTCTAAAATAAAAATATGTGAATATAAAAATAATGACGAATTTCGGCCAGATTGAGATAGGTCTGTGCAGATGTCATGCTCAAATCATCATTTACATTTTGAATTTGTCTTCTCGTATGTCTTTCTCTTCTCCTCCATAATGGTTATCTGTTTCATTCCTGGAAGTACTTCACACAGGAGACAGTTGTTAGCATTTCGTGTAAGTTTTGTTAGCACAGGAATGGAGCAACTATGGGGTGACCCGTTGCAGTAAAATTGGAATCGTACCTATGAACTATTGGTTAGCTACAGCCCTTTGTGTCTTTTTATATCAATTTTCACTTTTTTAAAGACACTAATTTAGAGAATGAGTTCGTCTTTTTTATTTTTAAGGGTTTTCTATAGTCAAATTCTTAAGACGTTTACCTGTCGTTCTGAAGGTTGTCGGTTCGAATCCGGACCAAGTCACAAGTACAATTTTTTCATGATACCTCTAGGATTGCTGCTGGAGCTACGGAGTTAGTGCAACTCTCTCTGTTGATGACATGCCATTTTCTACCGACATCGCATGATTCGGACACCTGACAAGAATGCCCTGGTATCGCCTACCACAGAGAGCCACACAGAAAAAGTATAATGAGTTCAAAGCAAGAGGAAGACTACGCAAAAGATGGAGCGACAACATCAAGAACAGCCTTACGAAAATGAATATCAACTTAAAAAGTGCCGTAAAACAAACACACACACAAGATTATTTCACCCCCACCCCAACACTTCTATAAAGAAGTAAATGGTGGAAGAAAAGAAGAAGAAGCGACGTAGTCATATGAGTACAACCCTGTGCAATCAAGTCAACCCTTTAGACCCGTGTTATTTATAATGTTGCTCAATGAAGTGGGTTTTTTTGGCCATTCTCACAGTATGTTTATTCACAGCCAACTATAAATTCATACGCCCGGCGGACTCAGGTAAACATTATGGGGAAATTAAACCACAACCGGTCACGTGACCTCACATTCCAGTTTTTTTGTGTAGAGATGAATTCATTTTAAAATCAACACAACATGCTAAATCAAGGTTATATTATGTAACAAGTTGAGTTTAACAATAAGGAATGTCAGTATTATCAATATTTTTCGCCAATAAATAACAATGAAAATGAAAATCGTGGCATATCCCAAAGGACGTAGCCATCAACTACAGTAAACAAGTCGTTGATTTTCTAGGCACCACTTATACGTTCAGTAGTTTGCCATTGCTTTCTGAAATGGGTAGACTAAATAACAATAGACTCACATAATTGAGTAAAATTGCTAGTCTGTCCATTAATTCGTGAGCACGTTTGAAATTGATTTTCTCGAAAACTACCTGTTGAATCTCAGTGATTTTTTGCATGCAGCCTTAGAATATCCATGACGCTAAAATAAAGCTGACCAGTAGTTCATAGATGCTACGGATTTTGCACATCGGCGAATTCCTTTGATCTTTTATGACAATTGCAAATACGGGGGCTCAAATTTTAGATTTTACAATAATCCCTAGAATTTGTCCATGTCAATTCTATTCATAGGTGTATCTCCATATTAACTTGATAGGTCAAGTAATTAATTGTGTTGCCCTTTATGTGCAATCGTGAACTTGGATACAATATGCAACAGTTAGTCCTCCCTTCGGTCACCATTAGACCCCAGGGTGTCTTAACTTCACCACAAATTGTATGATGGTAGACGCATTTGGATATGGAAATGTATACGTTGCTATTTCTCAGTCTGTAATCAAAATATGATTTATATCATCCCGAATCTGACGATTCCATGAGGTTGATAATTGTTACTGGCGGGACAAATTGTAATCCATCTCGGTGCCAGTACTCGTCTTCCTCTCGGAGCACATGTTCAACACATTTCTTCCAGAACTGCATGTCTATCATTGAGAGGGACTCACGTGTCAGAACTTCAACATCACACATTTTAAACGTTCTGTTCTGTTCGGCAACTTGCCCTTTTACTTTAGCCCAGACAAGCTCTATCGGATTGAGGTGAGCATGATATGGAGGTAGTCGCAAAGACGTGTGGCCGTATTCCGCAATGATTTTGTCAATATGAAACACCTTTGTCTTATTTGTCATCCTCACCAGGTGCAACAACTCGGGTTTCAAATATGTATCATCGAAGCTGACATTTTCCTTAGCAAGCCAAGTCCTAATTTGATCTTTTGTATTTGATGCAGTTGGTACTTTGTCTTCCGCTGATACTGCGTTGTGATAGGATGCATTATCCATTACCAAGCATCATGGTCTGTTTAGAATTGAAAGTAGATCTTTCTCCATCCAGTGCCTGAAAATATGTCTATTCATTTCTGTGTGGTAGTCCCTACCGTCGGTACTTTTGATTGGAAAATAAGTCCAGCGTCATGGACAAGACCTTCTTCACTGCTTCCTGCATGTGTTAGTATAATACGCTGGCCTTTGCTGCTTGGTATTTTTCTTTTTTGTTCACCGTCTACTGATTGCCATTCTTTAGCATTGGTGTGGTGAGCATTGACCCAGGATTCGTCCAAATATACAATATCATAGCCTTGCCTCCGCCGCTCACTGATCTGCCTCAGGTATTTACTTCGGCAGCAATTAAATGTGGCTTTTCACAAATAATATTCCTGCCGCCTATAGTTTTTCTGAAGGTGAAGCCTGCGGCTCTTACAATTTTCTAAAGAGTACTTTTAGAAATGTCTATGCTGCAATCTGATTGCAGTTTTAATTTCAGTTTCCTGAGAGTAACAAGTTGATTTGTCGCAAACATTTTCAAGAGCTCCGTCTTATGACATCTATGTCAAAGTCGTCAATTGTTCTTTTCCTTCCTTGCTTGACATTAGTGCACTTTGTGTCCTGTTTAATCCATCGGGAAAAGGATTCTCTATTCAGACCAAGCGCCAGTTGCGTTCGTTTCTCAGGGTTATGAATATCGCAATATAGATGACCTCTTAGATTCCCTACGGAAGTGTTGGTATAGTAAAACTGTAACCTTCTGCATTGTTATAAATGTGCACTTCAGACTCATTATGAATGTGATATCAATGTCAGTTTTGATAAGCCAACAAATATGATACAATAGTTTCATACAAATAGCGAGATACGCCTATAACTATACAACGGTATCCCAATTATAACGTCATATGCTTTCCGCTTCAAAGTCGACTGGTTAGGTCACGGGAATTCCGTGAAATTGTTGTTTACTCACGATATTTCCATGTTACCATAATGTATTTTTAGAACAACGCGTCTGTGTACCGTAGATCTGTTACTATTGTGTACAATCCGGTGAGGTTGATTTTAATATAACCTGAAAAAGAAATATTTCAAACTACATCAAATTTTCTTGGAAAAAATATTTCTCTAGCGTCATGGATATTCTAAGGCTGCATGCAAAAATCACTGAGATCCAACAGGTAGTTTTCGAGAAAATCAATTTCAAACGTGCTCACGAATTAATGGACAGACTATAATAAGCTTGCAGCGTTTTATCAAACATATATAAATTCCAGCCGCCCCCTTTCCTCTCCCCCAACTGAAACTAGGACAGGGTTTTCTTGTCAGTTATGCAGCCCAATATTAGAGTTGCCTGTGGTTTATTATTATACAGGGTGTTCAAGACTGGCAAGTTTTTATTTGTCAGCCGAGCTACTTTTATCTTGAACACCCTGTATTATCATTGTCTATAACGTTTTGTTTCTTTTTTTTTTTTTTTTTTTTATTCTGATTAACTGGTACAAACAACTTATAGATTAACATTATATGTTACATGTATCCGCATTTTTGGGCCAAAATCTGGTTTGGCTAGTTATTGTACACTGCTCCAAAGAGATCTCAAGAAAATTGGTAATAGCAATCAAGAAGTTAAACGCAATGAAGAACATGTTGCAAAGCACCAGAAAAATATTACAATAAAAAATATTGAGAACATGCAATTTTTCCACTGGCTACTTATGGTGCCACTTTTATATATATATATATATATATATATATATACTTATGGTTATGAATCATTTCACAGAAAACAAGAAAGAACGAAAATCAGGTCCTTCGAAACTAAATGCTACAGAAAGATCCTACGAATACCATGGACAGAAAAAGTAAGAAAGAAGTAAGAAATGTTAAAGAGAAGTGGCTGATAAACAACATATTATACAGAAAAATTACATAGTTTGGTCACATCAAGCGTCACGATGGCCTGGAGAAAACAATATTAGGGGGTAGTGTCCCAGGACGCAGAGGCAGATGCAGACCAAGAAGAAGATGGCTACAAGATATTAAAGAAACCATGAATATGACCATCGACGAAGTGGGTGAGCTGGCTGTAGAGAGAGTGAATTTCAGATGCGCTACAAAGAGAGCAACGTCCAATAAAGGATACGCACCTTGATGATGATGATGAGTTATTGACAAAGAAAAGGTTAATATATTTCAGATATTCGTTCAAGTGGAATGTGTCTAATTAAAGCACGCTGTAACCATGTATTTTACGGTACAGTGATTATGTGAGGTGAAGGTTAACCAATAAGTGGTTACTGCTTATCTGCATATGACATTTACGTTTGTTAACCCAACGTGAAATTACTGTTAAACTGCTCAAAAACTATTCAGGACTTTTACTTTCGCGAATGTGGAGCGTCTAGCCGAATTAATTAGAACGTCCATGCGAGAGACACTGGATCAATCCCCAGTAATACAAATGAGTTATTATTTGTGCCGGGGCATACAGACAAATCCGAAACTGAACAGTTCCGTTGCCACTGCACTAGCCATGCGACCATTAACTTTTACAGGCACATATGCCCCTGGTCTACATCGCCATAAAAAACGGTATTACAGACAGTAACGACAGTTTTTGTTTAACGTTGTCGACTTCGAAGTTACTGACTAAATTTTAAACCCTAGAGCTTGCATAATTGTAGTAATTCTTGTTTCCTCATATCACTTCCCCCCTCACGTTCATACTTCTGCTTGACTGTCCTAGGCTTTCTACCCTATCTATTACATAAAGTCTGAGTTGTAACATCTCAACATTATATCAATATACTGACAATATAGATGTGCCACATATCTTAGATGAACTGGTTTGGAAGTAGGTTCTTGTGTGTCAAAGAAGGAGTGAGCATTAATCAACACCTCCACATTCGTTATCACATGGACTGTTAGAATGACGAATATGAAGTGTTGAAGGAGGACAAGTCACAGAGAAAATGTATTATCAATATAGGAGAGGGGCAGTCACAATGTGTCGAGCATGTGATGAGAACGGAAGGTTTAGAATACATTGTAACAACTGGTGAAATCGAAGGACGTCGAGATAGAGGAAAACAAAGCGAGAAGTATTTAGACAACCTGACTTCATTCCACGGAAGAGCATCAATACAAATACTAGGGACGGAGATTTGAGGAGATTCATGATCGCCTACACCAGATATTTGCCGACTGCACGGTCGTTGTCGCTGCAAGTAGGTATTGAATTTCGCTTGGTTAACGATATCTCTGTGGCGTAAAGGCTAAGTGCTCGTCTCTCTCCCTCGCCGAGCCATCTGGATATTTTCAAGAGATCCCTGATCTCAGTGTAGGTGAGATCGAGTTCCTAGTCCTATCAGAGGCGGACTATAAAATGTTAGCAACTAAAAGAACCCGTGTTCGATGTTAGCACCTAAAAGAACCCCTGGCAGTTCAAAATCGAGAAGAGCAGGCTGGAAAGCCCCTGCCTGCGCGAAATTCATTGGAAAAGATTACAAATAAAATTCCTACAAAAATAAATCCACCTTCTTCAAAATTACATTGGGAACCCTCGCCGGTGCTACAGTGTTCGTGCACTGCAGTTGAGATCTTCCTGTGTAAGAAAGAGATTGGAGCACACAGGTTACTCACCGAAGTGCAATGATGATTGTCCTATCAATCAATCAATCAATCAATCACCGACATATTTTAATGGTTTGTTTTACAAGGTACAATAAACATTTGACGCATTCTCTAATTGGTTAAATTTTAGATCAGTACGTCATAGTCTATTTTTAGAGCTCATAAAAGTGTATTATCATAAAAGTAATGACGAAATTAGAAGAACAGTCGGAACACCTGTTGTTATATTCATTGAAAGCTGAGAGTCGAATGGTTTGGCCACTTGGTAAGAATGAACCTGACTTCACAAGTTGCAAGAGCGTACAAGTTGAAAATGGAATCATCAAGAGGAAAGGGCAGACTAAGATAAAGCAGCGGAATCAAAATGACAGCTGAAGGTTATTTTAAGGGAAAAACATTTAAGCAGCGGTATTTCGAAGACTTGCATCATACTGAGAAAAATACCGCACGGCCCTGCTGATGATAACGACAAGAAGTCTTACTGGGCAGGTTTGCATAACACATTAGACGTTCGCTTATCAAAAATGACATAAGATGATTGTGAGTTAAACCTCATGCTCGTCGGTCCATCCAGAGACCTCGGATTGTTTCCGAAGCTACGGATTTTGTGTTTTATGCAATACTTTTGGCGGATGGCGAGCTATTTCTGCGGAGAGAGATCGAATATTATGGAGTAAAATACGCTGCAAGGAAGTGAATCTTTCGGCTTTAGACGTGAGGAAAAGAATTAGCCCTCCTACCTTCTGCACACTGAAGACTAGAAATGTGAAGCGAAAAACATTTCATACTCTAAGGTCTGAAACGACTTTGTGAAGAAATCTCACGGCAGTAGTATGCGTTAGAAAATAGACTGGATCAAACTATAAAATACGTATTTACAAAGTCCCGCAATTAATGTTATTTTAGATATAGCATCTTTGTTCTTTGAAGTTGTAATACAAGTTGTTACCTGTAGTTATTAGTTCATTATCCACTATAGAGACCAATATCTGTGTGTACATTTCTTCAGAATAATGTTCAATTTGTTTATGCGTACGAAGGTGAATGATGTGCCCGATACGAGTCTGATAAAATCTTGTCGTGGAAACAGAGAAGGTCGTTTCAGTTTTCAAAAATAGGAAAAAACATACACACAAAAACTTGATTTCATACAATGTAGTTTCATACGTTGCATAGGGCCAGCAAGCAATTTCTCCATATGTCTATCCTGGCCAACTCGCTCAATCTCCTCCATGGAACTGTGGTCGATATTTCCTGCCTCTCTCAGCAAAGTTTGTTTTAGGTCGTCGAGATGAGAACAAGGAGTTTTTCTTTTGCAAGAACCCAAGAGGAAGCAAAGGAAACAAACAAAGGATATGATAAACAAATAAACAATGTACAGGTATTAAGAGCTTCCGAAAAACAAATAGACAAACACTGATTCGAACCACTTACCTTCATTTCCTACGACACCCATCGCCTAGCCTAGCAATACGAGCGTCCGTACGAACACAACCAGCGAGCCATTCCAAAAATGGCTTTACTGAGTAATGTCTTTCTCAAACGCTTCGTTATAACTATATGGCCCTTTTCATCTTTACATACGGTCAATAGGCAAGTGTTTTACTGTGACAACTTCTGAGTTTTCGCTTTTCTCTCCTGTCGTTCAGCTCATACATAAGTCTCTTCTCAAAAAACTGCGCCCTTCCGTAATTTGGCTTTCCACACAACTCTGTCATCAGCTAGTCCCTCCCATGTGCTGGGATCTATAGAAAAGTTTTTCATTGAGGTTTTACAGACATCTTTATATATGAGCAGTGGTCTGCCCTGGTGCCTCTTCCTCCGAAAGTTCACAGAACAACATTTGTTTTGGTATGCGATAAGTTTCCATTCAACTAGACACAGAATAATCAGGTACGGTTCCATAAGTCGTCCTCTCTTTCTTGAACCCTTTGCATCCCACTTCAATACTGATTTGAAATTTGTTGGTAATTCCTTCTCAAGATGTGTCCAACATATCTCCATCTTCTCCTTCTTATAACAGTTGTTACTAGTGATTGACCGTACATTTCTCTGATTTCATCACTTGTCCTGAATTCGTTCCATTTTATGTTCATTATTTCTCGCAGACGTCTCTATACTATATAGTTTGGCAATTCCGAAAGTGTACAAGCACGTCAGACTTCAAAGCACTTACTTTAATAATGTCTCGAATATGTTATACTGAGGCAAACTCACTCGCTAGGAAACAACATTGAAAGAAAACTACATGGACCTCTGTGTGAGTTACACAAAACCGTAGAATTTATTTCCAAAATACATGGACCTCTGTGTGAGTTTTACAGGACCGTAGAATTTATTTTACAAATAAAAGAACAGTGAATATATAAATAATAATACAAATTGCTGCGATGTCAGAGGGGGCTGCAGCGTACCAAAATGACATTCGCATTGAGTCTTTTCGAACGGAGGAGTTTCAGAATTGTGAATCCCAACCACTGATCAGACTGAGAGAGATTGGAGTCAATGTTGGTACAGCCCGAACGACATGCCAAGTATGCATGCAAAAGCAAAAAGATTGATTAATCAGCATCTAATTGGCGTGTTGTGCCGCTAAGTTGTTGAGGCGGAGATCGGAGCATCTATCAACATGTCCGGAGTACTGTGATGACAGTTCTATTATAACTGATAAATAATAACTGAATATATTTCAAAGCAAAGAACGGAAGGAAGAATGCAATGTGATATATTAGAAATTAAGGGCGTTAAACCGGTAATTTACTTTGGCAAACGTCACACGATGGACGATGTTGAAGTAAAAGTAAAGGAACCCTTTCATACCTCGTGGTACATAGGGCAATACAGTGTTAGGCCTGTATTTTTCATTGACCGTCGACACACGATGGATGATGTGGTTAGCATCACGCCGGTTGCCTCTACTTTCCCAGAGCATGTCTGGTACCCAGTTGAGGCTGGGTCGACCTGAGAGCCGTCGTGGTCGGGAAAATTCCACGCGCACTGCGGAAGTTGAACCCAGACCACCAGCCTTGAGAAGCGAGTTGATGTTTAAGTACACATTTGAAATTGAGTTGACCTGACATATCAGAATAAACTCTACACAAATTGAAATGTCGATTCAGACTCAACTGAGTTCCATGAAAAGCACTGAGAAGTAAAGATGACCAGCGGGATGTTGACCACATCACCCATCGAGTGCCGACGGTCAATGAAAAATACCGGTCTAACACAAAGTTCTCCTTAGAACACATTTGTTTTTGAATACAAGTGCTATTGAAGAGTATCCATATATCATGGACAGAGAAGAAAACATACAGATCTATCTAGTAATGTTGCCGTTGACCTTTCCCCATGGTGTCATATTCCCTGCTACAGTAAGAACCAAAAATCAAAGAACACTGACTGATGTTACAACTGAGAATGAGAAACTGAAAGTATTGTGGACATATACAAAAACCAAAAATGGTTAGGGCAGACTTCTATAGAAGGAGACATCACGGCAAAGAGGAGAAGAGGAAGACCACGGAGAAGATGGATTCAGGATGTAAATGATGATTTGTACATGGCGGCTGCAAAGGCAGGACACCTGGCCTATGAGAGAGAAAGACATACAGAAGGACTGCCGCCCGAGTGGCTATCGGAGTCCAAATTAGAGTTAAAGGAGTTTGGACGTGGCTAGCTACCCCACACCGTAAAAAAACACTAGATTGCTTCAGAACGGAGAGTGAACCGAGTAAACGCTGGCTGAAACCGGACACATCGCCGAAGGATAAGCACCAAAGCTCCAAATGGGGCTGAAGATAGGACGTAAAACACACAAATGCTAAGGCTGAATGAATCAAATTTCCACATGAATTGAATTTATAGGGAGGTCTGGTACATCGGTCTGGGCGGTGATCGAGAGAGATCGAGAGAGAGAGAGATAGAGAGAGATAGAGAGAGAGAGAAGGAATGTTAGGGTGGCGAAAGTTATGTTCATGAAAAGCTATTGGTTCACGATCTACTCGTATATCCTCCTCATGTCCTGTTTGACACAAAAAGCTTCCACGATGTATTTCAATTGTTGGCGTTCTGCCCAATTTCTACTAAATGTTTCCGGTGATGTGTCAAAATCTTTCAACTTTTTTCCCAGTTCTTTTCATTTTTCATTTGGACATCTAGATCATCGTTTCTCATCCGCTGTCCATTGAAGAGATGTTCTAGCGAATGCTCATATTGACATACGATATACATTATCCACCACCTCCATGGTGGTTTCTTAGCGATGCACAATTTGTTCGTTTTAAACGCTCTGTTTGTATGCAATCGTATTTGTCTAGAAAATATGCAGGTACATTTAGTTTGTTTTGATTGTCTCCATCTTGTGTTTGATGTTGTGGGTCCTTTTCTAGCACACACTACGGTGCGGTGTAATAACACTCTCAGAATACTGTTTCTATATAAGTCACAAGGCTATGGTTTATTTGCAGTTTTTGACAAGTAAAGAACCCTGTGTATCGTCTATTTTCTTTTATTCAATACAACCTTTAATATAACCATACCTACATAAACTACGATACAACTTATAACATAACCATACCTACATAAACTACGATACAACTTATAACATAACCATACGCACATATACTACAATGTGTGGTTGAAGGAGCAATATCACACCACACGAATACATAATTTTCTTTTCTCAACAAAGAAGGAAAACTGAATTTAATCTGAATTTAAAATGTCGATATAGAAAGAAAATTAAAGACATTTTCAACTAGTTTTTCTGCGAAAAATAATGAATATAAATTGGGGCGAATTCAGGAGAAGTGCTTAAATCAGAGAAATGTCTAATGAACCAGATGGAGATATTTTCGGCATACTCTTTGATAAAAACTGATCAACAAATTTCAAAGTAGGAATTGAAATAGATGGCAAAGAGTTTAAGAAAAAAAATTACTCTTTAGAGAAACTTTGATAAGAAATTTTGATGAGAAATGAGAGAAATACGGACTCAATTCCATAGAGAAGATTAACAATTTACTCAGGAGAAAGTAGTATGACAATAATTGCTTTCATGTCCTTTAGCAACAGAGATATGGTTTTACAGAAGAATGATGAGAATCCCATGGGCTGTTAAAATGGCTAATGTTGAAGTGTTGAAGGAGATCAAGACACAGAGAAAACTTATCATCAATATAAGAAAGAGACAGTCATAATTTTTCCGGCATGTGATGAGGTGGGGATGTTTAGAACACATTTTAACAACTGGAAAATTTGAGGGAAAACAAGACAGAGGAAGAGAGAGAAACAATTTTGGATAGCCTGACGTCATGGCACGGAAGAACTTCAACATCTGAGATGATAGCAAACACCAGAGACAGAGATAACTGTACAGCATCAAGCATCTTGTCCCATCCGGAACTTGGCTTCCATGACAGCAGTCCTGAACATCTCTCTGTTCTGTGCAAGTTGACCGGCGTCAGCAGCAGTCATTTTCAAATCGTCAATGACATTTTGAACCCATCATCTTCTATGTTTTCCTCCCATTCTTCTTCCAGGCACCATTCCCTCCAAAATTATCTTCTCTATGCACTCATGTCGTTTGATGTGTCCGAAATATTCAAAGTTCTTGTTCTTCAATAGCCAACGCTCTTTAATATCAAGCTGTTGCAGAACAGAAGCATTTATTTATTTTATTTTGTCCATGATATTCTAAGTACTCTTCTGTAGCATTTGCATTCAAATGCATTAATATCAAGCTGTTGCAGAACAGAAGCATTTATTTATTTTATTTTGTCCATGATATTCTAAGTACTCTTCTGTAGCATTTGCATTCAAATGCATTAATATCAAGCTGTTGCAGAACAGAAGCATTTATTTATTTTATTTTGTCCATGATATTCTAAGTACTCTTCTGTAGCATTTGCATTCAAATGCATTAATGATCTTCTCCTCCGCTTTCTTGGTGGCCCATGTCTCACAACCATATGTTGCCAATGGGAAAACGAGGGCTTTTAAACAATCTATACCTGTACAGGTAAACAAAATATAGAAAGTCGGTGTGTTTGTTATGAGCAGGTGGATAAAGTATCAGATTACCATCAAATGAACATCTAACACTTGCGAATAATTACAGCTTGTTGTATCTGACTTTATCCAACTAGCAAGAAACATAAGCTAGAAAAGTAACGATGTTTACTTTATCAAACTAGCAAGAAACATAAGCTAGAAAAGTAACGATGTTTACTTTATCCACCTAGCAAGAAACATAAGCTAGAAAAGTAACGATGTTTACTTTATCCAACTAGCAAGAAACATAAGCTAGAAAAGTAACGATATTTGATGGTGAAGGATTAACACCTTTACACTGGGTTTCCATATATGACTCCGTTACTCTGTAGAGCGTCTGGTCCAATTGATTTGATTCTCTCATACGAGAGACCGGGTTCAATCTACGGTAAGGTCAATGAGATTTTTTTATGCCGGTACATAAAGAAAAATCTTAACCTGAACAGTTTCGAGACATGCGGCTGTACTAGCTATGCGGCCATTAAATTCTTCAGGCACACGTCCCCATGTCCTACACCGGCCTAAAAATTACAGGCAGTAACCACAGTTTGTTTTGGGGAGGTTTTTTAACTCTGTAAAAATAAGAGGGGAATTCAATAAGTAAGCCACAAATGGCTGTAGTAAAATAACTAAACATGATAATAACTTGAAACCAGTTTATTTTTATACATACATTGTTCCTTTATTTCTCAACATAATTTCCACCAACATTGATGCACTTATCCCATCGTTTTACAGTCGCCATTTTGTTTATGCGCTGCGCATGAGACACATAGCGCCACCTGGCGAACGGGAATATAAAGTTGGATGTTGCTGTCACCTAATGACACTTTTAGAAAACACCAACTACATTTACCTACCATCTCACATAACTTTGTGGCTTACTTATTGACTTCCCTCGTAGCACATCATATATCCAGAGTATTGCACACATCACGAACTCTCTAGCGGCATTCCCAGGAATCTGTGAAAACAATCTCACTCATGAACCGAACGAAACGAACAGGATTCAAACACACGATTTTCACAACATAAGGCAGTATTGGTTACCCACTTCGCCACATGGACAAAGAACGATGTGTCACTATGAATAGATTTAGAAAATGTTTTTGAATCTCTTAAAAACTTTGTATGAAAATACAATTTAATTTAATATGTAAAAATGAACAGTTTTTAAGAAATATTTGAAAATAGTTTGTTAACCAGATAGAATCTATTGTTGGGAATGTTTTACAATACTGAGTGCTGGAAAATGATCTACATTGTATACAAAATAAGGAATTTCAAACAGAACGTTTAAGAAGAATGCTGAAATTTATCTGACCAAATACGACAGCAAATAAAGAGCTATTGAAAAAAACAAGCCGTGTATTATTGAAGATCTTCATGAAAAGACGACGATGGAGGTGAATTTGAGATCTTCATGAAAAGACGACGATGGAGGTGAATTGGAGATCTTCATGACAATACGACGATGGAGGTGAATTGAACATGCTTAATGGTAGTATTTGTCGTCTGTGGTTTAGCTGTAGCGATCACACCCAACAGTGACTGGTTCAAACTCCGCGGCGGGCAGTTTGAAAGATAATTTGTTCCCATCGGATTTTTAGGAACGGTAAAAATAGATAAAACTCACCGTTCAGAAAGCAATGCCAAACTACTTCTTCTTTGCGTTCGTTCTTTACGACCAATTGTAATCACTCTTTGTGATATGTTTGATCTTTGCCAAGAACGTGTATGCGTTGCACATTGGTTTGGTAGGCCCCTAAACGCATAAGACTTCTACACGTTTAGGACACATGCATCCGATTTCAACCAAACCTCCTTAGTCGCCTCTTACGACATGCATGGCAGGTAACAGTGGTTCTATTCTTTACACCCCAAATTTTGGCCCCGGTAACCAATCGGGCGGGCAAACTACTGAATGTATAAGTGGTGCCAAGAAAACCAACGACTCATTTACTGTGGTTGAGGACGACGTCATGTAAAGTCAATATGCCACGATTTTCATTTTCAATATCAGTATGGATATTGACTAAGACAGCTCTTCTATGTAAAGGGTTGGACAACCAAAGCATGACAACCCACAAGAAATATGCATAAGACCTGTGGAAAGAAAGTTAATGAGCAACAAATAAACAGGGTACAGGTATTAAGAGCTTCCGAAAAAACAGACAAACACGGGACTCAAACCACTAAGTTAAAAGCTGGAGCATCACTTGGGAAACAATTAGTATCAAGACGGCAGAACGACAGAACGGCAGAACAACAACAAAGGAAATGTCTTGTTAAAACCGCTTGTGTCAAACTGTACACAAAGAGGATATAGATAGAACACAAACCTGATAAACACCATGGAAGTCAAGAACTTGTTTACGGGAAAGAATGACTGAAAAATCTCAAAACTAGATATTAGAGTAATTTACCAGTTAAACCACAAAACTAGATATTAGAATAATTTACCAGTTAAACCACAAAACTAGATATTAGAATAATTTACCAGTTAAACAACGAAAATAGATATTAAAGTAATTTACCAGTTAAACCACAAAACTAGATATTAGAGTAATTTACCAGTTAAACCACAAAACTAGATATTAGAAGTAATTTACCAGATTAAACCACAAAACTAGATATTAGAGTAATTTATCAGTTAAACCACAAAACTAGATATTAGAATAATTTACCAGTTAAACAACAAAACTAGATATTAGAATAATTTACCAGTTAAACCACAAAACTAGATATTAGAGTAATTTACCAGTTAAACCACAAAACTAGATATTATAATAATTTACCAGTTAAACAACAAAACTAGATATTAGAGTAATTTACCAGTTAAACAATAAAACTAGATATTAGAATAATTTACCAGTTAAACCACAAAACTAGATATTAGAGTAATTTACCAGTTAAACCACAAAACTAGATATTAGAGTAATTTACCAGTTAAACCACAAAACTAGATATTAGAGTAATTTACCAGTTAAACCACAAAACTAGATATTAGAGTAATTTACCAGTTAAACCACAAAACTAGATATTAGAGTAAGTTCTAAAGATATACCGTTAAACAACAAAACTAGATATTAGAGTAATTTACCAGTTAAACAACAAAACTAGACTTTAGAGTAATTTACCAGTTAAACAACAAAACTAGATAGACATTTCAACAACAAATATTTTATATTAATTTTAAGAATATCTTCTCCTGAGCAGAACTTTATTTCCGTAACACTCCTTCGGATTTTCTCTTGTTCATATGCCAGTTGTTCCGCCTCTGCTGTCATCATGCTCAAATGACCCATCATAACTTGAACTCATATTCCCCGTTGATTTCATGTTATTCTCTTTGCTGGGAGACACCCTTCCATAAATGTCTTCTCCCGCCCTTAATGTCTTTTATATGCCCAAAATACTTCAATTTACTCATTATTTGTAGCATCAGCCAGTTTTCTCTAAATTTGAGTTCCTTATGGGTATATTTTTCCCTGTTTTTCGTTGTAAAGCAAAAGATATGAGATGTGTTTATTTGTTTATATGTTTTACTATCCGATATGAGATTTGTCCATCGTATAACAAAGTAAAAGATATGAGATGTGTTTATGTTATAAACAATTAAACTGTAGGACATACAAGACATATAAACTGAATAATGTGTCTATTTTATTGATACAACCCTTTTCACCGAAACGTCGATTTAGCATGCTGTTGTACTGTTTGGGGGTTTTTTTTCTCTTCATTCTCACGGCCAATATGAGCTCATGCGTAGTCATGAAGCCTAATATGGCGTCTATGACCGATTATTGCGTAAACGTTTGCTTTCCTTATAATCTTGCGATCATTACTCCGACTTAAGAGATGCTTGTTGATCAGATATCCAAGTAAAGTATCAGGGGTTTTATGTAGTCAAACCACGTATCGTCTGTGCAAGCCAACATGTTTCGGTCTAAGCTGGTCTCGAACTATGACTCGTAGTCACTAGCGAATCGCGTTACCATCTACACTATCGGCGATCCAATAGTATTTAGTAAACATTACTTATTTCGTGTGTCCTAATTTCCAGTTTCGTATATTAACTTTTTTTTGTAACTGTAGTATTTGTCATAATGAAGAAAATACATTTAGAAACAGATTGGTAATATCGATACTGCTCCCGTGTAATTATCCCGATATTATCCCTATTATCCCGATATTATCCCTATTATCCGATATTATCCCTATTATCCGATATTATCCCTATTATCCCGATATTATCCCTATTATCCCGATATTATCCTATTATTCGATATTATCTCTACTATTCCGATATTATCCCTATTATCCCGATATTATCCCTATTATCCCGATATTATCCCTATTATCCCGATATTATCCCTATTATCACGATATTATCCCTATTATTCCGATATTATCCTATTATCACGATTTATTCTATTACCCCGATATTATCCCTATTATCACGATATTATCCGATATTATCCTATTATCCCGATATTATCCTATTATCCGATATTATCCCTATTATCCCGATATTATCCCTATTATCCCGATATTATCCCTATTCTCACGATATTATCCTTATTATCACGATATTATCCCTATTATCACGATATTATCCTATTATCCGATATTATCCCGATATTATCACGATATTATCCCTATTATTCCGATATTATCCCGATATTATCCCGATATTATCCGATATTATCCGATATTATACGATATTATCCCTATTATCCCGATATTATCCTATTATCGCGATATTATCCTATTATCCCGATATTATCCTATTATCACGATATCTATAGTATCGTGAGCGTCTGTAGCTCAAGCGGTAGTGAGCTCTATCACCAACCAAGCGTACCTGGTTCAAATTCTCCGCGGTGGGCAAGTTTGGAAGCAAATTCGTTCCCATGAGACTTTTACAAAGGGTAAAAATAGACTTCACCGTTCAGAAAGCAATGACAAACTACTGAATGTATAAGTGGTGCCTAGAAAATCAAAAACTCGTTTACTGTAGTTTATGGCTACATCCTGTATACGATTTTCATTCCTATAGTCTCGTGAGAGCTGAGATTCCGTAGTGGTTATTGCACTCTCTTCTTAAGCAAGTGGTCCAGGTTCGGTTCTACAGAAGTGGAATTTATTTTCTGACAGTAACGTCTCCCCAAGTGGGACGGATTAGCATAGGATATAAACGTTTTACTTTGGACTCAGACAGAAGAGGGTTTGGGTTCAATCCTACACTCGACGTTCCACGCGTTCGGAAATGAATTGACCCTCCTACCTGATGCACACAGTGTCTAGGAATGAATTGACCCTCCTATCTGATACACACAGTGTCTAGAAATGAATTGACCCTCCTACCTGATACACACAGTGTCTAGAAATGAATTGACCCTCCTACCTGATACACACAGTGTCTAGGAATGAATTGACCCTCCTATCTGATACACACAGTGTCTAGGAATGAATTGACCCTCCTACCTGATGCACACAGTGTCTAGAAATGAATTGACCCTCCTATCTGATACACACAGTGTCTAGAAATGAATTGACCCTCCTACCTGATACACACAGTGTCTAGGAATGAATTGACCCTCCTATCTGATACACACAGTGTCTAGGAATGAATTGACCCTCCTATCTGATACACACAGTGTCTAGGAATGAATTGACCCTCCTACACATGTACACAGTGTCTAGGAATGAATTGACCTCTATCTGATACACACAGTGTCTAGGAATGAATTGACCCTCCTATCTGATACACACAGTGTCTAGGAATGAATTGACCCTCCTATCTGATACACACAGTGTCTAGAAATGAATTGACCCTCCTATCTGACACACACAGTGTCTAGGAATGAATTGACCCTCCTACCTGATACACACAGTGTCTAAGAATGAATTGACCCTCCTGCCTGATACACACAGTGTCTAGAAATGAATTGACCCTCCTATCTGATACACACAGTGTCTAAGAATGAATTGACCCTCCTATCTGATACACACAGTGTCTAGGAATGAATTGACCCTCCTACCTGATACACACAGTGTCTAGAAATGTGAAGTGAATTGACTTCATACGTTTACGGTCTGAGAAGGCTACAGAAAGTTTTACTTATTTACGGCTTCCAGGTCGACGCAACCTCAGATAGGTACCAGAAAAGCACTGGGCAGTCAATACTGCTGATGTCATATTGACCACATCACCAAATGGGTGGACATCATTCGGAGATCACATCGCAAGAAAATAACTTGGTTGTACAAGCCTGGACATGCTGGTATGCAGGGTAACGAGCGTGCTGACTTTCTTGCAAACAATGCCCCGACTCAAACGGGCAGAAGTATGGACAGAGCCGATTTCATCAATGAGGCATGCTCTCAATAATGTGACATGGGCAAGAGAATTAGTCGTTAAGTTTGGACATACCAGACAGTGTTGTCTTCGTGGTAGAGAGATAATATATAGCAATCAACTTATCATGGGCAAGGTGAGCAAATGGACTTTGGGATGATTGTTGCAGCGGAGGACGGAGCACGAATGGGAATACCCAATGTGCCATGATGTCGATCGCATAACATCATATCACCCATCATGTGCCGATGGTCAATGGAAAATACTGGTATGCTTCCTACTGATATACATCATTCTATAAAAAAGATAGTTTCGCTGTATCGTGTTTCTGAATAACAGCTCTCTGTCCAGTGTCAGCAGGCGGAACAGACACCGGAGCATGTCCTACAAGACTGCCCTCTCTAGTGTGAGCTGAGAAGCAACATGGGGCCACACCCAGCGACCTAAAACTGAGATTTGGGAAACCTGACAGACCTGAAGCTGACTGCCCAGTTTGTGGTCAACAGTAAACTAAGCGCATGACCAGAGATCGCTGAAGCTGACTGCCCAGTTTGTGGTCAACAGTGAACTAAGCGCATGATCAGAGATCGTTGAAGAAGAAGAAGAACATTTCTTTTATTTTATCTTCTCCTGCGCCATTTCTTTTTAGCAACACTGTAGCGTTGTTGTTATTGTTTGTTTGCTCAGCTATTTTGGCACAAGTTTTGCTGCGTACTTCTGTGTGTAAGTGTGTAAGTTCGTGCGTGTCTGTGTTCAAATGTGTTTCTATTTAAGCAGCAAGTCACGCGTAACATGTGTCACAAAGTAACATGTTGTGGTGTGTGTAAATTTAGTCAGAATAGATAAGTAAGCTATACTTGTTGTGTATAGTGTCTATAATGTCGTGCTAGACGTATCTTGTTTATGCATATGACCTTTTTCGACTTTATAGACGGTCAATTGGCAAGTGTTTTACTTTTGACAACTTCTGAGTTTGCGCTTGTCACTCTTGCATTTTAGCTCAACCCCAAGTCTCTCATGACTGTTACTTTCCGTGTCGTGTCCGAGCCAAAAGCAAGGATAAAGTGCCCTCTCCATTTATGCCTAGTATGGAAAATTGATATGGGAAATGTGCTTTACGAATTTTGCACAAACCTCCTCTCTACTTTACTGTTTCATCCAAAGAAAATACAAAGTCCATTCGCTTGGAATCATGCAGGGGATGACAGGATATGGAATGGAATACATACATAACCATCAACTCCCTAAGGGTTCCTCTATCCGGATTTGTAGTCACGGTTTACTCCTGTAATCTTCTGTATAACTGTGGTGACCCACAAGGAAGTGGGAACTTTTTATCAGGATTTACTTCCCTAGCTGCTAGCTCTCATAATCCCCACTCACCCCCCATCCTCTCCACAAGGCAGTGGTTTTAATAGTTGCCGATGGTACCGTTTACTTGTATACAATAGGAGAAAAACATATGATCTTACCACTATATATGCATTTTTATTTACCACCAGTGGCGGCTCGTGATTGAGGGCCAGTGGGCCAGGCCCCACTAAAAATAATGTTTAACTTGTATTTATTTTTTATAAATTAAAATATAGCAACCAAAAACCATGATTTAGTCTGAACAAAAATGTCTGGCCCCACCAACCAAAATGATCACAAGTCGCCACTGTTTACCACTATACATTCTTCACAAGCTCCAGAAGGGCAGGTTTCGATATGAGTGGATGTCTATAGAGGTTTCTAACCTCCAGAGGCGTACGTAGATATACTGTCCAGGGCATGCGGGTGTTTACGGTAATGTGAGAGCGGACAGGCTTGCATCAACAGCATCGATTGTTGGGGAGTTGAAGATGGATAAGGGGATATTCTTCGCGACTGTCTGTTGGATTAGGACACTAAAATCGACGTTAAATCGATCAAGCGATTTAAGCAGTTTGGAGTTACCCGTTGTACAAGTCGATCTGGATGTCTGAGAGGCAGAGTGAGAGGGATGTTTAATCAGCGAGCCACGGGAACCATCATGCATACTCTTCGATATCTGTTGGGGAGACTGAGCACCTATGGGTCTGCCCGGAGTGCAATGACGTCAGTTTAGTAACCAATAACCAATGTATTTGTATAGTACAAATTACGTATGTGATCTAGAATTCAGTTAAAACATAATACATCCAATAAATTGTAGTCGTCTTTTGTTATTTGTCATTTGCTGTAAATTGTTATCAAATTCTACAGTTGGAGGAAAACTTGTTCCCACCTTTACGGTCCCCAGGCCGACCCAACCTCAACTGGGCAACAGAGAAAAACTTGGAAGTAACGACTAGGCAACAGAGAAAAACTTGGAAGTAGCGACTAGGCAACAGAGAACAACTTGGAAGTAACGACTAGGCAATAGAGAACAACTTGGAAGTAGCGACTAGGCAACAGAGAAAAACTTCGAAGTAACGACTAGGCAAGAGAGAAAAACTTGGAAGTAGCGACTAGGCAACAGAGAACAACTTGGAAGTAGCGACTAGGCAACAGAGAACAACTTGGAAGTAGCGACTAGGCAATAGAGAACAACTTGGAAGTAGCGACTAGGCAACAGAGAACAACTTGGAAGTAGCGACTAGGCAACAGAGAACAACTTGGAAGTAGCGACTAGGCAACAGAGAACAACTTGGAAGTAGCGACTAGGCAACAGAGAACAACTTGGAAGTAGCGACTAGGCAACAGAGAACAACTTGGAAGTAGCGACTAGGCAAAGAGAAAACTTGGAAGTAGCGACTAGGCAACAGAGAACAACTTGGAAGTAGCGACTAGGCAAAGAGAAAACTTGGAAGTAGCGACTAGGCAACAGAGAAAACTTGGAAGTAACGACTAGGCAAGAGAGAACAACTTGGAAGTAGCGACTAGACAACAGAGAACAACTTGGAAGTAGCGACTAGGCAACAGAGAACAACTTGGAAGTAGCGACTAGGCAACAGAGAACAACTTGGAAGTAGCGACTAGACAACAGAGAACAACTTGGAAGTAACGACTAGGCAAGAGAGAAAAACTTGGAAGTAGCGACTAGACAACAGAGAACAACTTGGAAGTAGCGACTAGGCAACAGAGAACAACTTGGAAGTAGCGACTAGGCAACAGAGAACAACTTGGAAGTAGCGACTAGGCAATAGAGAACAACTTGGAAGTAGCGACTAGGCAACAGAGAACAACTTGGAAGTAGCGACTAGGCAACAGAGAACAACTTGGAAGTAACGACTAGGCAATAGAGAAAAACTTGGAAGTAGCGACTAGGCAACAGAGAACAACTTGGAAGTAGCGACTAGGCAACAGAGAACAACTTGGAAGTAGCGACTAGGCAATGAGAACAACTTGAAGTAACGACTAGGCAACAGAGAACAACTTGGAAGTAGCGACTAGGCAACAGAGAACAACTTGGAAGTAGCGACTAGGCAACAGAGAACAACTTGGAAGTAGCGACTAGACAACAGAGAACAACTTGGAAGTAGCGACTAGGCAACAGAGAACAACTTGGAAGTAGCGACTAGGCAACAGAGAACAACTTGGAAGTAGCGACTAGGCAATAGAGAACAACTTGGAAGTAGCGACTAGGCAACAGAGAACAACTTGGAAGTAGCGACTAGGCAACTAGAGAAAACTTGGAAGTAACGACTAGGCAAAGAGAAAACTTGGAAGTAGGACTAGGCAACAGAGAACAACTTGGAAGTAGCGACTAGGCAACAGAGAAAAACTTGGAAGTAGCGACTAGGCAACAGAGAACAACTTGGAAGTAGCGACTAGAAATCAGAGCACTTGAGAGTAGGATAGGCAAAGAAAAATAAGTGACTAGGAACAGAGAAAACTTGAAGTAAGATAGGCAACAGAGAAAACTTGAAGTGCACCTGGTAACTGAGAAAATCTTGAAGTTGCACTGGTAATTTGATAATATCGAGTAACAGCATTAATCTTTGAGATCTTGATGGGAAAAGCAAATAAGTTGCATTGTGAATGCCTAATAGATTTAACAACAACTGTACTTTTCTTCTGTGTTCTTACTAGATTATCAGCCACGCATACAGTTTGTCTTCTGTGTTCTTACTAGATTATCAGCCACGCTATACAGTTTGTCTTCTGTGTTCTTACTAGATTATCAGCCACGCTATACAGTTTGTCTTCTGTGTTCTTACTAGATTATCAGCCACGCTATACAGTTTGTCTTCTGTGTTCTTACTAGATTATCAGCCACGCTATAGTTGTCTTCTGTGTTCTACTGATTGATTTCGATTTTTTAAAAACCCTTAGATTATAGCCACGCTATACAGTTTGTCTTCTGTGTTCTTACTAGATTATCAGCCACGCTATACAGTTTGTCTTCTGTGTTCTTACTAGATTATCAGCCACGCTATACAGTTTGTCTTCTGTGTTCTTACTAGATTATCAGCCACGCTATATAGTTTGTCTTCTGTGTTCTCACTAGATTGGGATTTCGGATTATCTAATAAAGACAGCCGTCTGCCTCAGATTGTTAGCCACGCCATACAGTTTGTCTTCTGCGTTCTCACTAGATTGTCAGCCACGCCATACAGTTTGTCTTCTGCGTTCTCACTAGATTGGGATTTCGGATTCTCTAATTAAGACAGCCGTCTGCCACAGATTATCAGCCACGCCATACAGTTTGTCTTCTGCGTTCTCACTAGATTGGGATTTCGGATTCTCTAATAAAGACAGCCGTCTGCCTCAGATTGTCAGCCACGCCATACAGTTTGTCTTCTGTGTTCTCACTAGATTGGTATTTCGTATTCTGTAATAAAGACAGCCGTCTGCCACAGATTGTCAGCCACGCCATACAGTTTGTCTTGAACGCTGGTGTTAGTGGACCACCTCTTTCTTCTCAGGTCTGCATACTTGGTGCAGTTCTGTAGGATATGTTCTGGTGTCATACTCGCCAAGCCACAGGAGCACGGGTAGTTGGTGCCTATCTTGAATTTAGTGTACGGGTGGTGTCTCATTCTGTTGTGAGCCGTCCGGAGGCGAAATATTACAGTCTGGTCCCTTCTGTACAGTTGGTAATATCCATTGTCCTTGTTGCGTTTTTGTGTGTTTTTTCTTCCACATGATTTTTGTTTCTTCATATCTGACCAGGATGTCATCTTGGGGCATTTCTGCTCCTTCTTTAGCCAATCTGTCAGTATCTTCATTTTCCGTGATCTTGCATGTGAGGGTTCCACTGGATTACTACCCTCTCAGACTCATGGAACAACTGGGCTAAGGTTGACCTGAGATCACTTAGTTTTGTGTTCCTTTCAGATTTCAGTGCTGAGATAACAGAACTGGTAATTCAGAAAGAATTTCGACAAGAAATAAAAATCAAACCAATGTAATATTTCCAACACACGCAGAGAGACATGACACATTGGTCAAAGTCTTACTAGATTGAGAATTGAAGAACGACAAGCAAGAGGAAGACTAAGACATACGTGGGAGAGAAACGTCAAAAGATGGACAAATTACAGCAAGGCAGAGTGCAAAATCAAGGCAAGATACAGATAATGTTGTATCGTCATTGCAGTTACACTTCGATGTGGAGACTGCAACTGATGATGATGATGATGATAATGAAAGTTGATGTGCGTGGTGGTGAGCATATCCCCCTTAGCACGGCGTAGATCAAATCAAAATATGAACTTAATATCTTATTCCTCAATATACCTCACGGTATGAAAGCGGGTTGTTTTCTTACTAAAGTGTTCTATGCTTCTCATTACTGTGCCGCTTTTTGTAACACATGTCCTGTCGCCATTCTGTCTGCTCTACAGTTAACAAAACCCGAAGATTATATCTTTATCTTGTTCAACAGATGCTAGTTTAGTATATGGGTTTCCAAAGTGGGCGGTACCGCCCCCCAGTGGGCGCTGAGGCTTCTCAGGGGGCGATAGTGAGTTCAGAAGCATTTGGGGAGTTTGTTTTCATGATTTTGCGATTGAATAATCATTAAAAATTTGAATTCTGCATTTTAATTTAATTTATATTCTGCCCATCCTACATGATCCAGTTTTTCAATTTTATATTTCATGTATATAATCATTTGAAATTGATCATGTATGACATAAATATATATATCAATTTTATATATATCAAAGTGAAAATAGAGCATGTATATATATGTGGGGAGGGGGTGGCGTTGGTAAACTGTTATAATGGAGAGGGGGTGTTACAAAGTTTATGTATGCAAAGTGGCGTGTTAAAAGTTGTAGTGCAAAGTGGGCGGTGTTACAAAGTTTATGTAGTGCAAAGTGGGCGGTTTAGAGTCAAGTGCGACAGTTTATTGCTTAGGATCTATGGTTTAGTATATGTTCAACTGTGCATAGCTTTTTCTTATGTGTATTCTAATTTGTGATATATCTCGCGTGTTGTTGAAACAACAAGATCGCGATGTCTGGCTGTTTTAGTTCAATCAGTCAAGTGTCATGTCTGCAGGCGTAGGAGATCATGTATCTCCTCAACTCTCTCCCTCTCTCTTTCTTTTTCTCCTTGGTGCAATTAATCAGTTCTGGCGTCGATCTTCTGTCTAACCACGATGTCAGACCATCCAACATCTTTTTCCTCTTTCTTTCAGGATCTCTCCTTCTCTGAATTGTACCCGTTATCACCAAATGTTCTAAACCTTCTCTTCACATTATATTCCCGAAGAAACTTGATTGTCTGATATTCTGATTATTGTGATAAGATTTCTTTGTATGCAGGTTGTTTCAGTTTAGTTCTGCTAAATTGTTAAAGTTATCAAGATATGGAATCGTGTTGTGTGTTTACTTACTTACTTACTTACTTACTTACGTACTTACTTACTTACTTACTTACTTACTTATTTCTCTCCGTTCCTCATGGAGCATAGGGCCTCAACAGTTGTTCGCCACTTTTCCCCGTCTCTGGCTGTTTTCTTTAGGGTCTCCCAGGATAGTCGAACACTCTTCAGTTCCTCAAGAAGACTTCGTCTCCAGGTTTGTTCTGATGTCCTCATTTCATAGTCTGTCTTTCTTGGTGACTCCCACTGCCTTCCTCAAGCATTTCATTTCACACGTGGTGAGCTTTCTGTGGTTTGTTGCTGTAAGAGACTGAGTTTGACACCGGTAACAAAGTGTTGGTATGAAAATACGTTTTATCATCTGTATTTTCACTTTCATCTTGATCTTTGGATGTTGTAGTAATGGTGGCAACTGGTAGGTCACTGCATTTGCTTTTTGTCACCTTGTCTCTATTTCTATATCGAGTTTTCCGTCCTCTGTGACAATGCTGCCTAATTATTTGAATTCAGACTCTTGCTTTCCATGAGATGATCTCTCCAGAATGATCACCATGATCTTCTTCTCCTTCATCTGCCCAGTATCATGCCCTCCAGAATGATCACCATGATCTTCTTCTCCTTCATCTGCCCAGTATCATGCCCTCCAGAATGATCACCTTGGTCTTCTTCTCCTTCATCTGCCCAGTATCATGCCCTCCAGAATGATCACCATGATCTACTTCTCCTTCATCTGCCCTGTATCATTCCCTCCAGGACAATCTTCTCCAGTAAATTATCTAGTTTTATATGTTCCTAATATTTCATTTATCGATTTCTTATCTTCTTTATTTATCAATTCTCTTCAAGTTTCAGCTTTTACAAGATAGAAATATATATTCTTTATTCTGTCTATGGTATTATAAGTACTATTCTGTAGCACTTGCATTCAAAGGTATTAATCGATTTATCAATAATCCATTTCCCACAACAGTGCGTTGCTATGGAACAATACAAGCGGAGATCACTACAACATAACACATTTAACTTTAACATTTCATAATTTGTAGTAAAGGGCTGTGACAATGCTTTGTCAATGTCTCCTTGAATCATGTCTGGTGACATTCAATTGAAGCCAACTTTGTCATATGCTTCTGTTTTATCATATTTTCTTCTTCATCGTTCGAGTTCGAACTTTCAGACTAACGTTGACAAAGTTAAAAGTCAGTGACACTTCATCAACATTGACATCAAAGTGTTTATGAAGAGAGACATGACACGATTATGTGGGGTTTTTTTTTTTCTATGAGTCTCATATGATCCTCGAATCAGGTTGTACAAAGTCGTAGCAAATTTGATCTTTTTACTTTTTTTAAATTCGCTTTTACACTTAGGATATATGTTTAGGTATTTAATTCAGCTTTTCGAATTTGTATGTGTTGTCCTGATAAAGACCTATAGTCCAAACATCGAGTATTGTTACTTTTCTTATTTGATTATTATTTTTGTTTCCTTGATAATGTCAGATTGCCGTATACCTGTTTCCGTACATACGCCCATTATTGTTTTACTGAAGCCCCCCATGGCTTTCTCCAGGTCTCGTCGTAGCCGTTGTGACCACCTCAGATATGTAGGCTTTCCAAGCACACAAATCTGTTGTACTAATCTCTGATAGGCATATCAATAATATCGCAAATTGTTCTTTTGAGGGTCAGTGTGGCAAAGTGGTATATTTGTTTGCCTTGCGTTACGAGGATCGTGGGACCGCGTTGTTCGGTTCATGGGTGACATTTCTCCGGAGATCCTTACGATTGTTAACGCAAATACATAGCTTTTTCCTTTGCAATACTCTCGGAAGATAGCAGGTTATCTCTGCGGAGATATGGAAGATATCATCAGTTTACCCGGTATTCCTTCAATCTCCCCACGGTTTTCTTTGATTTGATCCGGTCTGACTACATCAGAACTTTAGGTTTTCCTATATCGCCTTTCTGCGGAGAGGGTCCGAACCGTATGCGGAAAACTGGTGTAATAAAATAACCTTTTAAACACATTTTCAGTTTTGCTTCCAGAACCCAACCGTAAAATAATGACCTGGTCTAATTTAGTTGAGTTGAATGACCACGTACATATGACCTGGTCTAATTTAGTTGAGTTGAATGACCACGTACATATGACCTGGTCTAATTTAGTTGAGTTGAATAACCACGTACAAACTTTGATCTTTTGATCTAAAAATAACTACGATAATTATTTTAACCACTTTTTATCACATTGTATCCTTTCTTTGAAGTATCCCAAATTCTTCAGTTAAATTGCTGATTCTTCTTCTTCTGTCGACACACTGTTAACGTTGTGTTCCCCCAGCGTCGTAGTTTTCTGTTTTTGCCTTGCGCTGCTATAGTAGCTTGGGTGATAATTATTTTTAGATTTTGACAGGATTCTGCTATGCCATCTATCCATCTTTTTCGTGGTCTCCTTCGCCTTCTTTCCTGATCTCTGTTGTAGAAGACTGTGTACACAGTGGAGTTTGGTTGTATTTTTATTAAGTTACCGAACCAATTCATTCTTTGTTTCTCAATGTAATTTAAGAGGTAAAACAATTTAGTTTTAGTCAAAAACATCGATTTTTCAAAGTTGTTTTGTTCTATAAAGTAGAATATTCGTACTATCAAGTTTCTGTCCCAAATTGTTTTCTTATACTAATGTTGGTGACTGTCTTCTTTGTGTGTTGTTGGTAGCTTTTTATAAGCATGACATTTCCCGTGTAGTTATTTTTTGCTGCTTCATTTCATGAAATATTTCAGTCTTGTTAATTGATCAGTTCATAATTTATGTTCATTAACTTCCATGTAATTATTTTCTATTTTTAGCTTCTTCAGCTAGTGCAGTAATTCTCAAAGTGGTAGATATGGACCCCTGAAGATTGGGTCGTCAAAACACGATGCAGTTAGTCACTTAATCAATTCAATTTTTTAAAGTTAAATTTTGTTTTCTTAGGCTTCTAAAATTTATATTTAATTTCATTATTTATGTTTGCCTGACTTTATGTAGAGCTTTATGGCGAAGAGGCGACCGAGGTAGGGGTCTAGGGAGCTACCCTAGTAAATAAAAAGCGTCGCAGAAATCGGATGTGCAGGCCTACTTGTAGGTGCATAACTGGCACAATGTACTATCGCTATTGTGTTCTTATCATATACAGATCATAAAGAGTGGTTAGCAAGTGGTCGATATGCAGCATTCGAAGAAGAAGAAGAAGAAGAAGAATGTAGAGCTTTTATTGAAAGAGGAAATCTAGAAAAAGCTCATAATCAATTAAAACAAGCTGGTGCTACAAATAAGAATTACAGAATTTAAGTATTTTAAACATTCCCAAAGACACGAAAAGTGGAAGTATAACATTATCGAAGGAGGAATTCTGGCTAAACGGATTAGGGAAGACCACGGAGAAGATAAATTCAGAATGTGACTGATGGTTTGAGCATCAGTGTAGCAGAGTTTTATGAGAGAGATAATTTCTGAAGGACTGTTAGAGTGGCAAACTTCTGCTCATAACAAGCTATTTGATGGTGATGAGCGCCCATGTGTTGACGGAGCCTGCGGGGGACAAAGAATACTACCACTGCGACCTACAAGGCATGTCGTAAGAGGCGACTGAGGTAGGTGCCTAGGAAAGCTACCCTAGTAAGTAAAAAGCGTCGCATAAATCGGATGTGCTGGACTACTTTTAGGTGCATAACTCGTACAACGTACAATCGCTCTTAGGCTCGGATCACATACGAATCACAGTGAATGGTTAACAAGTGGTCGATGAAGATGATAATGATAATGATATCAATTAAGTATTAAGTGTAAGGATAGAGACTACAAATATTGGAATGAAAAATGAATATCTTGACATATTTTTTGTACAGGACGTAACCATCAACAACAGTAAAGGAGTCATCGATTTTCTAGGCACCACTTATACGTTCAGTAGTTTGCCATTGCTTTCTGAACGGTGAGGTATATTTTTACAGTTCATAAAAATCCAAGGAACTAATTTGCTTCCAAAATTGCCCTCCATGCAGTTTGAGCCAGGTACGCTTGGATTAAGATCGAGCTCACTACCGCTTAAGCTACAGACACCCACAAGGACGACGCAACTTAAAACTGTGTGTTTACGTTTTTCTCATTCCTTTCTTGTCTAATTTTACCTCCACCTGTCTCACCTAATGCCATCTGATTGCTCCCATACATTTTCTCCACAATTTTCTTATCTAATAACATATGTTTAGTTTCTGACATTTGTCCAAGCACTCGATTCAATTTATAACCCCCATCTTAAGTTCTTAACATTTTTTCCAGCCATTATCAATATATTTTTTAAATATTTCGCAGCCTTTTCCGACCTTAGGGTATGAAATGTATGTCCATGCATATTTCTAGTCCCTATTATGTGGGTCTATACATCTAATAGATTTATTCAAAATCATTCAACATCAACGAAAACTGGCTGGTGTTACATATAATGCTACAAATGTACTACAGAGAAAATTGACATATTTTGGATATATAAAATGACATGAAGGGCTGGAGAAGACCATCATGGAAGGAAGCATACCGGCAAAGAGAAGAAGAGGAAGACCACGACGAAGATGGATTCAGGATGTAACTGGTGGTTTGAACATGACCACTGCAGAGGCAGGACATCTGGCCAATGAGAGAGAGAAATTCCAGAGGATTGTTTGGGTGGCAAAGTTCTGCTCAGGACAAGCTATTTGATGATGATGATTATGTGGGAGGTAGGAGCGTCAATTACTTTTCTCATATGTGGAACGTCGATGCTACAACTGAACAAAGTCGATAACAAAAGCTTACGCTTGCATTTTACACTAATCTTTACCACTCCCAGCCATTAACTCATCCGCTTGCAAATGCTTTGTTCCTTATTATTTCCCTGTCATTGTCCCCTTAAAGGACCTACGCTTAAAAATAATTTGTGCAATTTTTTACCGATCCATTATCTCATCTAATGACATCTGACTAGTTCCTGATTATTTTCTCAGTTATCTCATCTAATGACAACTGACTAGTTCCTGATTATTTTCTCAGTTATCTCATCTAATGACAACTGAATAGTTCCTGATTATTTTCTCAGTTATCTCATCTAATGACATCTGACTAGTTCCTGATTATTTTCTTAGTTATCTCATCTAATGACATCTGACTAGTTCCTGATTATTTTCTCAGTTATCTCATCTAATGACAACTGACTAGTTCCTGATTATTTTCTGAGTTATCTCATCTAATGACAACTGACTAGTTCCTGATTATTTTCTCAGTTATCTCATCTAATGACATCTGACTAGTTCCTGATTATTTTCTCAGTTATCTCATCTAATGACATCTGACTAGTTCCTGATTATTTTCTCAGTTATCTCATCTAATGACATCTGACTAGTTCCTGATTATTTTCTCAGTTATCTCATCTAATGACAACTGACTAGTTCCTGATTATTTTCTCAGTTATCTCATCTAATGACATCTGACTAGTTCCTGATTATTTTCTCAGTTATCTCATCTAATGACAACTGAATAGTTCCTGATTATTTTCTCAGTTATCTCAACTAATGACAACTGACTAGTTCCTGATTATTTTCTCAGTTATCTCATCTAATGACAACTGACTAGTTCCTGATTATTTTCTCAGTTATCTCATCTAATGACAACTGAATAGTTCCTGATTATTTTCTCAGTTATCTCATCTTCTTCTTCTTCTTCTGCGTTCGTTCTTCACGGCCCAATTTGATCATTCTTATTGTGATGTATAATTGGTCCACTGGCAAGAACGGGGTGATCTACTTCGGGTCGATTGTGCGCCTATGGTGACTAGGCCCGCCCGTCCGGTTTCAGCCAGCTTTTGATTTACTAGGTGAACTTTCCCTAGGTACGATCCTTTCTGCCGACTATGTCGGCTCGGATCTACACCTTTACGATCAACTTTGCCGTATATTTGTGCTTTGTGATCTACGCCAGGACAGTGAATTACGCTGTTTTGCCCATTCTGACTGAGAAATATTTCTCGGGGCTTGTCAGCTTGTCCTCGGACAGCGTCTTACTCGTATAAAACACCGTGTAAAGTATCGGCCTTCGCCAATGTTCGACCCGAACTTCCTGTCTGATCCGTACATTGTCGGCCTTGCTTTACCGTACATTTTTGTGTTTGATCCGGAGAAGGAACATTCTCAGCCTTTTCTAGACGCGCGTTGGTACGTGGCAATTTGCAATTAACCTCGAAAGGCACCGGCATGGGGCCGAGTACAAACAATGTAGAGGGTCGTTTCAGTCGGCGCTATCAACGTAACTGAGGATTTTGCGCTCGCCACCATCACCCGCTCCAGTTATTCCGGGGATGTTAGTTACGACTGCAATCGAACCTTGCCCGGTTGCCCCAAGGCTGGCAGTTCCGTTAGGTATCACCAACCTCAGTTCTTCCGGGGATGTTAATTTTGTATCGCACAGTACCTTGCACGGTTTTCCCAGGGCGGGTAGTTTCGTTATGCACTAAAACGCAACTTGTTCTTTTGCGCTCGGCAAACCTTGCCCAGTACATGTATCTGCACCAGGCCACCGATGCGGAGTCAGCTGCAATTTTTATCTCGTACCAACACGAGGGTAGACTTTTATTCGTTACGGTCCTGTCTTATTTATTCTTGCCGACGGGCTGGCAATGTTTTCTCCCTCCTCAGAGCTTCGAGCTTCGCCCTACGTGGGCACGCGTTTCATCACTGGATGCACCTCTCATCCATGTCAGAGACGTTTCGTTGCTGTTTCTTTACGTTCAGGAACTTGGGCAATATCTTGTTGGACATCGGTCAGGAGATTTGTGCATTTTGATAGTATGGATCTGTATTGCATTTCCGTACTTGCACTGCTACCACTACCAGTAGTTCTCCCGATCCCTGCCCCTCTTAGCCAGACCGGAACCAGAGTCTGTTTCAAGGGTCACCGCGTGGAGGTTGAGGCAGGGTCTTGGTACGTGCCCCTCGCTAACCCTGGCTCATGTTACCACCATGACCTCATGAGCCGTTGACCCCAGTTATCTCATCTAATGTCATCTGCCTAGTTCTGATTATTTTCTCAGTTATCTCATCTAATGTCATCTGACTAGTTCCTGATTATTTTCTCAGTTATCTCATCTAATGTCATCTGACTAGTTCCTGATTATTTTCTCAGTTATCTCATCTAATCTCATATGACTAGTTCCTGATTATTTTCTCAGTTATCTCATCTAATGTCATCTGACTAGTTCCTGATTATTTTCTCAGTTATCTCATCTAATGTCATCTGACTAGTTCCTGATAATTTTCTTAGTTATCTCATCTAATGACATCTGACTAGTTCCTGATTATTTTCTCAGTTATCTCATCTAATGACATCTGACTAGTTCCTGATTATTTTCTTAGTTATCTCATCTAATGACATCTGACTAGTTCCTGATTATTTTCTTAGTTATCTCATCTAATCTCATATGACTAGTTCCTGATTATTTTCTCAGTTATCTCATCTAATGTCATCTGACTAGTTCCTGATTATTTTCTCAGTTATCTCATCTAATGTCATCTGACTAGTTCCTGATAATTTTCTTAGTTATCTCATCTAATGACATCTGACTAGTTCCTGATTATTTTTTCAGTTATCTCATCTAATGACATCTGACTAGTTCCTGATTATTTTCTTAGTTATCTCATCTAATGACATCTGACTAGTTCCTGATTATTTTCTTAGTTATCTCATCTAATGACATCTGACTAGTTCCTGATAATTTTCTCAGTTATCTCATCTAATGTCATCTGACTAGTTCCTGATTATTTTCTCAGTTATCTCATCTAATGTCATCTGACTAGTTCCTGATTATTTTCTTAGTTATCTCATCTAATGTCATCTGACTAGTTCCTGAATATTTTCTCAGTTATCTCATCTAATGTCATCTGACTAGTTCCTGATAATTTTCATAGTTATCTCATCTAATGTCATCTGACTAGTTCCTGATAATTTTCTCAGTTATCTCATCTAATGTCATCTGACTAGTTCCTGATTATTTTATCAGTTATCTCATCTAATGTCATCTGACTAGTTCCTGATAATTTTCTTAGTTATCTCATCTAATGTCATCGGACTAGTTCCTGATAATTTTCTTAGTTATCTCATCTAATGACATCTGACTAGTTCCTGATTATTTTCTCAGTTATCTCATCTAATGACATCTGACTAGTTCCTGATTATTTTCTCAGTTATCTCATCTAATGTCATCTGACTAGTTCCTGATTATTTTCTCAGTTATCTCATCTAATGTCATCTGACTAGTTCCTGATTATTTTATCAGTTATCTCATCTAATGTCATCTGACTAGTTCCTGATAATTTTCTTAGTTATCTCATCTAATGTCATCGGACTAGTTCCTGATAATTTTCTTAGTTATCTCATCTAATGACATCTGACTAGTTCCTGATTATTTTCTCAGTTATCTCATCTAATGACATCTGACTAGTTCCTGATTATTTTCTTAGTTATCTCATCTAATGACATCTCATTAGTTGCTTGTTTTATTTGCACACCATTGTTTCATCAGACTTCAACATCTTCATTACTGACATCTTCTTCTAATTATTATTTTTTGTTTCCTTCTTTCATATGTTACCTACTTAAATAGATCCTGGTCGGGTATTTTCCGTTTTCGTTTGCCGAGCTACTGAGATCGTGCTTGAGCATCGCTGTGAGCTATGAATGTTACACGGAATGCTTTTTGTAGTGTCAATCGTGCGTTTATTGTGGGTATTCAGAAAATGGCGGACAGCGGTTATGACGAACTGACTCAATCTGCCGTATGCAGTTATATTGCGGGTGCAGAAAGCTGTATTTTGTCGTGCTGGATGTGCATGAATTCAAGTGATGAACAGTTTTGTGTTGACACTTTAGCGACGGCCATATGCATTTATGCGGTGCAGGTTGCTTTTTGTGGTAGTGTACGGCTGTTTTATTCTGGAATTAGTTCATAGGAGACAGTTCTTAGCATTTCGTGTGATTTTCGTTGACACAGGAACGGAGCAATTATGGGATGACCCGTTGCATGGAAGTAGGAACTGATACAGGAACTATGAACTATAGATCCTGATTCTTTATTTTTCTCCTTTTTTTCTCCACAGTTTACTGCTGTACTGATTTAGTTATTTCAATTCACTGTTTCGTCTGTACTTGTGTTTTTCTTCTTTGACCTATCTCTCTGGTTCAGCTTATATTTATTTTCTTTCATAATTACTTTTATAATGAGAAGTAATTCTATCTTTATTTATGTTTACATTTTTGGTTGGTAATGTTTCTTTTATCAATACAATTTTTTTACATTTTCATGTCAAATGCACAATTAATTAATTATTTTGTTTAGCTAATTGCTCTGCTGTTCTCTAGGCTGGTTGTTTTTTTTGTTTTTTAAAGTTGAGTTTCATTTCATCCAGTTTTTTACGCTTGTTGTGCAACGGTGATGATAGGGTGCCGTAGAGGGCCTTTTATATGCTACGTATATAGAGGTTACTATTAACAACTGTTATAGGAAAGAGAAGATGGAGATATGTTGGGCACACCTTGAGAAGAAATGATCAACGAATATCAAAGCAGGCATTGAAGTAGGATGCAAAGGGTTCAAGAAAGAGAGGATGACCTAAGGAAACCCTGAAACGAACTTTGCTGAGAGAGGCAGGAAATATCGGTCTCAGTTCCATGGAGGAGATTGAGCGAGTTGCCCAGGATAGAGATGTATGGAGAAATTGCTTGCAAGCCCTATGTAACGTATAACGACTCTAGTTAAAGAAAACCATCGCAGAAATCGGTTGTACTGGCCTACTTGTAGACGCATAACTGGCACAACGTGGATTCGCTCTTAGGCTCATATCACATACAAATCACAAAGAGTAGTTAAACGAATGGTCGATATGGATCCTTCGAAGAAGAAGAAGAAGAATATTATTATTATCACATGACTTACTGACTTATTCTTCCCCGCTCCTTGCAGAGCATAGGACCTCAACAGTTGTTCTTCACGTTTCCCGGTCTCAGGCCGTTTTCTTTATGGATTCCCATCATAGTCTAGCGTCTTTCAGTTCCCCAAAAAGACTACGTCTCCAGATCCGTTTAGAACTTCCCCTTTTTCATTTTCATTGTTAGTTCTATCCAAGTGCTTGTCGAGTAACATTCGACTGTGTTTTCATCAGAGTATGCTCAACGTATCGCCATTTTTCCTCTTAATAATGGCGTCTTTGTGGCGCAGAGGTTAGGTGCTCGTCTTTCACGCCAAAAGTACCAGGTTTGCTCCCTCGTGGAGCCATCTGGAAATTTTTCTGATCTCAGTGTAGATAAAATCGAGTTCTAGTCCTATCGGAGACGGATGATAAAACGTAAGTCCTGTGTTTAATTTGAACACGTAAAAGAAACATTAGCAGTTTCAAATCGAGACGAGAAGGCTTGAAAGCCGCTACCCGGATAAAAATCATTCGAATAGATTTTTAACTAAAATTCCTACTAAAATATCTTGACCGTCTTCAAAATTACATCTATGACCCTCGCCGGTGCTACAGAGTTCATGCACTGCAGCTGAGATCTTCACGTGTAAGAAAGAGATGGGAGCATACATGGTTACTCACCAATGTAGAATGATGATGTTCCTGTCAATCAATCAATCCTTTTAACCTGGGCTCATCATGTGTTCCTTCCTGTTTTTGTTACCAGATCTGTGTTTGCAACTCTGCTATACCATCTCAGTCTGAGAATACGTCGCAGACATCTGCTGACAGAAGTCTTCATCTTACTGGTATTTAATTTGGTAACACGCCACGTTTATAACTAGCTCATACTTGATGTAAACTATTCATGTAGTCGCTGTCATGTTTATAACTAGCTCATACTTGATGTAAACTATTCATGTAGTCGCTGTCATGTTTATAACTAGCCCATACTTGATGTAATCTATTCATGTAGTCGCTGTCATGTTTATAACTAGCCATATTGATGTAATCATCGGTTATTAGTCGTGTCATGTTTATAACTAGCTCATATTGATGTAAACTATTCATGTAGTCGCTGTCATGTTTATAACTAGCTCATGCCTGATGTAAACTATTCATGTAGTCGCTGTCATGTTTATAACTAGCTCATACTTGATGTAAACTATTCATGTAGTCGCTGTCATGTTTATAACTAGCTCATACTTGATGTAAACTATTCATGTAGTCGCTGTCATGTTTATAACTAGCTCATACTTGATGTAAACTATTCATGTAGTCGCTGTCATGTTTATAACTAGCCTATACTTGATGTAAACTATTCATGTAGTCGCTGTCATGTTTATAACTAGCCCATACTTGATGTAATCTATTCATGTAGTCTTGACCACGTTTATAACTAGCATATATTTGATGTAATGAGGTCTTGTTATTATTCTGAGTTATGTATATAATTATTCTGTTTACCAAAGTGTTCTCCTGAAATTTAGACTGGTAGTTAAGTAAACAAGATTGTTGTGTTATGTATTATAAGTTCGATAACACAGTGTATCCCAAATTGGAGACCTGGAACCCGGGTATCACAGGGTCCTCAAGCGCTTGAAAAATATTAGGATCTTTGACATTTTAAATAGAAAAATAAATTTTAAAACATGTATAAAAACAGTGGTAAACTAGTTCCACTGAGAAATCAAAGACCCGGACCAGACCGGAGTCTAAATGTCTGACAGGAGAAAGTGAAAGATCATTTGAAGTTTCATGCAGTCTGAGAAATTGGAGCCAACTTGACTGCTGATGTGGTGTAATAATAACTCCATTGCTAGAAGATTTTTATATATAGAAAATGTGGAGTCCGTCCAGAAAAATGTATTTAAAGAGTGTCCTCGGTAATGCAAAGTTTAGAAACTGCTACTATATCACGCCGATCTGGCTAATGTATGTATAAAATTAAGTGCGAACACAAGAATGAAAGATTGAAAACAACAAATAAATGTTGACATGAATTCACCAACAACATTCTCTCTTGGAAACAATAACATCGTCATGTTTGCTTGTGATTAGACAGCTGGCTTTCAAAATATGAGGTGCAGGTCAACGGGTTCCGGGTTATTGCCTCATACGTTCCAGGTTCATGTAGTAATTTCGTAGAGTTGTATAAGGGGAAAAATTGGTCAACAATTGTCAAATGTTTAAATTAATGAGTTATGTCAGAGAGATTATAATTTTTAAAGTTGGAAGTGACCTTGATCTTGGAAACATTTTTACAGACGATGAGAAAAAGAGACAGAAAAATCAAGACTAAATGTCACAATGTCAACTCCGTGACATATCTGTTTGTCACCACTGCTCAAACTTCCAAACATAGACAAAGCAATCAAGATTTTCTTCTTCTCTTTCGTTTCTCTAATCATGGTCGTGTCGTGATATGATACAGAGAGGCGGCCGCATCAGGCGGAACCGTAATGGGGTGACATAAGCAGCAAAATCAAAATTACAATTGAAGGTTATTGAAGGGAAAAACATTTAAGGGGCAGACAAAGCAAATCTATATGGAGAAATTTCTTCGAAGACTTGCATTATACTGAGAAAACATACCTCACGGTACTCTCTCTAATCATGTTTTGTCTCGCAGCGTCAGGATACGAAGAGATTTCTCGAACGGGCTTTTCTGTGCGCTTCATAAATAGTGTTTTTCGTCGCCTTTGTTAGCTCTGATGTCCACCTTTTGCATAGCTGGCCTTTTGCTTTGTATCCACTGTATCGGAGTAACATTGCTCTGTGTGGTGTACTGCCTGTTGGTACTCTGCTTATGTAGCCAAACTATTTAATTTTGTTGTTTCTTTATGAAGTTTAGTGCTGATGTTGTACCACCTTTTTTTCCTTATGTACTCATTGTTAAACTGGTCTTTTCTTCTCCCAGCATTCTGCGTAGACACTTCATCTCTGCCGTGACTAGTTTTCTTCTATCATTTGATGTCAGCGTCCATGTTTGGCACTGATAGCATAATATTGTGAGAAATATTTTGTTGAACAATACTCTTTTTGTGTTCATGGTGACATGTTTGCATTTCAAAAATTGGCGCCATTTGTCCTATCATTTGATGTCAGCGTCCAGGTTTGGCACAACTATAATATAAGATAGCAATGAAGCAGTAACTGATAAACTGTATGTTTTTACTATAGTCTGTCCATTAATTCGTGAGCACGTTTGAAATTGATTTTCTCGAAAACTACCTGTTGGATCTCAGTGATTTTTGCATGCAGCCTTAGAATATCCATGACGCTAAAATAAAGCTAACCAGTAGTCCATAGATGCTACGGATTTTGCACATCGGCGAATTCCTTTGATCTTTTATGACAATTGCAAATACGGGGGCTCAAATTTTAGATTTTACAGTATCCCTAGAATTTGTCCATGTCAATTCTATTCATAGGTGTATCTCCATATTAACTTGATAGGTCAAGTAATTAAGTGTGTTGCCCTTTATGTGCAATCGTGAACTTGGATACAATATGCAACAGTTAGTCCTCCCTTCGGTCACCATTAGACCCCAGGGTGTCTTAACTTCACCACAAATTGTATGATGGTAGACGCATTTGGATATGGAAATGTATACGTTGCTATTTCTCAGTCTGTAATCAAAATATGATTTGTATCATCCCGAATCTGACGATTCCATGAGGTTGATAATTGTTACTGGCTGGACAAATTGTAATCCATCTCGGTGCCAGTACTCGTCTTCCTCTCGGAGCACATGTTCAACACACTTCTTCCAGAACTGCATGTCTATCATTGAGAGGGACTCACGTGTCAGAACTTCAACATCACACATTTTAAACGTCATGTTCTGTTCGGCAACTTGCCCTTTTACTTTAGCCCAGACAAGCTCTATCGGATTGAGCATGATATGGAGGTAGTCGCAAAGACGTGTGGCCGTATTCCGCAATGATTTTGTCAATATGAAACACCTTTGTCTTATTTGTCATCCTCACCAGGTGCAACAACTCGGGTTTCAAATATGTATCATCAAAGCTGACATTTTCCTTAGCAAGCCAAGTCCTAATTTGATCTTTTGTATTTGATGCAGTTGGTACTTTGTCTTCCGCTGATACTGCGTTGTGATAGGATGCATTATCCATTACCAAGCATGATGGTCTGTTTAGAATTGAAAGTAGATCTTTCTCCATCCAGTGCCTGAAAATATGTCCATTCATTTCTGTGTGGTAGTCCCTACCGTCGGTACTTTTGATTGGAAAATAAGTCCAGCGTCATGGACAAGACCTTCTTCACTGCTTCCTGCATGTGTTAGTATAATACGCTGGCCTTTGCTGCTTGGTATTTTTCTTTTCTGTTCACCGTCTACTGATTGCCATTCTTTAGCATTGGTGTGGTGAGCATTGACCAAGGATTCGTCCAAATATACAATATCATAGCCTTGCCTCCGCCGCTCACGGATCTGCCTCAGGTATTTACTTCGCGCAGCAATTAAATGTGGTTTTTCACAAATAATATTCCTGCCGCCTATAGTTTTTCTGAAGGTGAAGCGGCGGCTCTTACAATTTTCCATAGAGTACTTTTAGAAATGTCTATGCTGCAATCTGATTGCAGTTTTAATTTCAGTTTCCTGAGAGTAACAAGTTGATTTGTCGCAAACATTTTCAAGAGCTCCGTCTTATGACATCTATGTCAAAGTCGTCAATTGTTCTTTTCCTTCCTTGCTTGACATTAGTGCACTTTGTGTCCTGTTTAATCCATCGGGAAAAGGATTCTCTATTCAGACCAAGCGCCAGTTGCGTTCGTTTCTCAGGGTTATGAATATCGCAATATAGATGACCTCTCTTAGATTCCCTACGGAAGTGTTGGTATAGTAAAACTGTAACCTTCTGCATTGTTATAAATGTGCACTTCAGACTCATTATGAATGTGATATCAATGTCAGTTTTGATAAGCCAACAAATATGATACAATAGCTTCATACAAATAGCGAGATACGCCTATAACTATACAACGGTATCCCAATTATAACGTCATATTCTTTCCGCTTTCAAAGTCGACTGGGTTAGGTGCACGGGATTTCGTGAAATTGTTGTATACTCACGATATTTCTATGTTACCATAATGTATTTTTAGAACAACGCGTCTGTGTACCGTAGATCTGTTACTATTGTGTACAATCCGGTGAGGTTGATTTTAATATAACCTGAAGAAGAAATATTTCAAACTACATCAAATTTTCTTTGAAAAAAAAATATTTCTCTAGCGTCATGGATATTCTAAGGCTGCTTGCAAAAATCACTGAGATCCAACAGGTAGTTTTCGAGAAAATCAATTTCAAACGTGCTCACGAATTAATGGACAGACTATAACTATGTTAACACGGTCAAACATGGTCTCTAACAAACACTCAGGAGAGACAAAATCACTTGTGAAGTGAACTTATTAAGAAAAGCTATCTATCCTAATCAAAAAGATACATTCAGAAAGAACTCACAATCAAAGAAAATTGGCTGTTGCTACAAATAGGAATGAGAAAATTGAGATATTTTGGACTTTTAAAGAGACACGAAGGGCTGGAGAAGACCATCATTGAAGGAAGCATCACGGCAAAGAGAAGAAGAGGATGACAAAGGAGATGATGGATTCAGGATGTAATTGATGGTTTGAAGATGACCACTGCAGAGGCAGGACATCTGGCCTATGAGAGAGAGAAATTCCGAAGTACTGTTAGTAAGGCAAAGTTTTGCTTAGAACAAGCTATTTGTTATGTTATGTTATGTTATGCGATCGACGTCATGGCACATTGGGCATTCCCATTCGTGCTCTGTCCTCCGTTGCAGCAGCCATCCCAAAGTCCATTTGCTCACAGTACCCATGAGAAGTTGATTACTATATCTTCTCTCTCTACTACGAAGACGACACTGTCTGGCATGTCCAAACTTAACACCTAATTCTCGAACTCGTTCCAGTGTCTGAGACTTGCCCATGTCACACAATTGAGAGCGTACCGCATTGATGATATCGGCTCTGTCCATGCTTCTGCCCACTTGAGTCGGGGCACTGTTTGCAAGAGAGTCAGCACGCTCGTTACCCCGCACTCCAGCATGTCCAGGCGTGTACAGCCAAGTCATTTTCTTGAGATGTGATCTCCGAATGCTGTTCACCCATTCCACCCGCATACTTCCAGATGCAATCAGTTGAAGCATACTTATCGAGTCTGATATGATGATCGTATGGGTAACCTGTTGCTCAGCCACCCATGACAGAACAAGCTATTTGATGATGTTGATGATTACAATGTCAAATATGGTTTCTAACAAACAATCAAGAGAGAAACAATCACTTGTGACGTGAACTTTTTAAGGAAATCTGTCAATATTACATAAGAGGAAAGAGTTAAAGATATGATTGATTGATATGACCATCACCATTGCACTTCGGTGAATAACTATGTATGCTCCTTTCTCTTTCTTACACAGGAAAATTAATGGATGGATGGATGAATGCATCAAGGGATGGATGGGGGACGGTTGGGTGGATGGATGGATGGATGGATGGATAGATGGATGAATGCATCAAGGGACGGATGGGAGGATGGATAGATGGATGGATGGGTGGATGGATGGATGGGTGGATGGATGGATGAATGCATCAATGGATGGATGGGGGATGGATGGATGGGTGGATGGATGGATGGATGGGTGGGTGGATCGATGGATGGACGGACGGATGGATGGATGGACGGATGGATGGATGGACGGATGGATGGATTGACGGATCGGTGAGTGATAGATGAATTAATAAATGGATGGATGGATAAACGGATTGATGGACATATGGATAGAGGGACGGGTGGATAGGTGAATAGATGAACAGATGGATAGATGGATAGATAAGCAGATTGATAGATTGACAGATGGATAGATTGGCAAATGAATAGAGGGATATAGAGGACTAGATGGATAGACGGACAGACAGGCAGACATACATACAGGCAAACAGTCAAGCTGACAAACAGACACGTAGGTAGATAGGTCGGTATATAAGTAGGTATGTTGATAGACAAGCAGAGAGGAAGGCAGGTATGTAGTTAGCTAGAACATTACCGATATCCTACGACCACGTGGACTAACAGCTACAAACTTAACACATTTGGCCCAAGATATAAAACCACTAGTCCCAGCAATACTTCAGGAGCGCACATGTGGACATGATACGCTAAGTGACCTTGACAAAACGATTTGACTGATTAACAACAGTCACACGTGTACTCTTGTCGAGCAGACGTTTGATGGGGTGTTGTGCGCGTCGTGTTGTTGGGAGTAGAAAACGTCCTTGATAGAATAATTTGCAAATGTCAAATTTTCACCATTACCATGTGCCATCGCCGAGTGGTTACCGGGGCCCAAATTTGGGGTGTAAAGAATAGAACCACTGTTACCTGCCGCGCATGTCGTAAGAGGCGACTAAGGAGGTTTGGCTGAAATCGGATGCACATGTCCTAAACTTGTAGAAGTATATGCGTTTAGGGGACTACCAAACCAATGTGCAACGTATACACGTTCTTGGCAAAGATCAAACATATCACAAAGAGTGATTAAAATTGGTCGTAAAGCACAAACGCAAAGAAGAAGACCATGTGCCATACTGGCTGGCGTAGGCGACCATGAGACTTCACATAAGTATTTCTTTGCGGAATCAATTGCGGTACACTCTCATTTATGTGATATGGGAGAGTCTCAGACATTGGAACGAGTGCGAGAATTAGGAGTTAAGTCTGGACATGCCTGACAGTGTCGTCTTCGTGGTAGAGAGAGAAAGTATACTAATCAACTTCTCAAGGCTACGGTGGGAAAATTGACGTTAGGATGGCTGCTGCAGAGGAGGATAGAGCACGAATTGAATTGCCCAGGTGCCATGACGTCGATCGCATAACATAATAATATGTCTTTGGTGATGACTATCAGGTCGTATGTTGACACTCTTGAAGAAAGGCTGTTCAGAATTTTCTCTCTCTCTCTGTCTTCCTTTGTCTCGTCTCACATTGATTTTACATGTTTGTTTCAGTTCTAAATCCCCCTTTCTTATTAAAAGTAGTAGCATGTTCCCTTCAGAACGTTGATTTCATCACAGTCTGCTTGAAACATTCTCTGTCTCTTGCAAGTTCTCCCGTCTCTTCCAGAGTCATGTTCAAGGTTTCTTTGATGTCCTGCTGCCACCTTTGTCTTTGTCGTCCCTTGTCTCGTACTCCAGGAACCATGCCTCCATTACCGTTTTCCCAAACCACTTTGACGTTTAACTTGGTAAAATTATGTCATCTTCCGGGACATGATGTTATTGATTAAGATTAGCAATACCAGATTTCATGAACTAACTGGTTTAGAAGACACAAATAAAGACATACACGAGACCATTGCGACAAATTGGGGATGTCCTCAGAAGCGGAGAAACGATGAGCGGCCAAAACATATAATACAGTGAACACTGCAGGAACAGCGGGGAAAAGGTAAGTCTATGGAAACATGTAGATGAACATTTGAAGCACAGCTCAAAGACATGCTTAGTGCTAAGTTTTAGATCAAACGAAAGGTACCAAATCGAATTGGGTGGATATGTTCTGTCTCTACCTTATGTGCTTATATATTTAGAAATTTCTTCGTATACCATGGACAGAGAAGAGAACAAAAAGATATATCCAGAAAGAACTCAAAAATCAAAGAAAACTGACTGAGGCTACAAAAAAAAAGGAAAAGAAAATTGAGGTGTTATGGACATATGAAAAGACAAGATGGGCAGGAGACGACCATCATGGAAGGAGGCATACAGGCAAAGAGAAGAGCAGAAAGACAACGGAGAAGATCGATTCAGAATGTAACTTATGGTTTGAACATGGCGGCTGAAGGACATCTGGTCTATGAGAGAGAGAAAATTACGAAGGACTGTTGGGATGGCGAAGTTCTGCTCAGGACAAGCTATTTGATGATGATCATCACCTTATGTGCACGCAGGCGCGGTGAAGACTGATGCTGAACCAGTAAGCTGGAACAACACGGGCACGTTTTTAAATCTATGTCGTACATCTTTCTTGATGTCTTGTTTTGATTGATTGACTAATATGACCACCATCACTGCATTTCGATTAAGGCACCATGCTACAGACGATCGGGTCATTTAGCCTCCAGATATCGATTTTGTGAAAATTATCATAGTATGTTAGTAATGTATCTCTACTATTGAATTACGCAAAGAGTTTTTATTTGTGATCACGAAATATGCTTCAAAATTATTTTTGAACGACACTACCCTCTAAAAATTCTTTATAGAAAATGTCTAGAATTGTCTTTGTTTGGTCCCTAGATACAGTATATGGTGTTAGGTAAAACAAATCGTGTTATATATCGTTGTAAAGCTTGATCTGAGTACTAACACACATTTTATATTTAATTAGGCTAGGCAATGACTATATGCTGTAACAAACGATTTCTCTCACAATTTAGAATGAATTCACATTAAATTTTTTTAATGCAGTTTTTCTCCCATTTGTAAATTTCGTTAATGTGGGTAATGTGGTAAATGTTTCTACCGCGAAAGAAAGCTTCAAGATAGCAATATGATATTTGCATAAGTGTCTATAAAACAGTTGTATTATGTCAGGGAGATTACACATAAAAAAATATCACTTTAAATGGCAACCATCTAACACCAGTTCACAAATTCTGCTATCTTGGGTCCACGGTCACTGCCAGCCTTTCTCTTGATGAAGAAATCAACGCTCGTGTAGGGAGTGCGGCTACTACATTCGGCATACTATCAAAGCGAGCGTGGGACAACACAAAACTGACATTGCAGACGAAGATCCAAATATATCGAGCCTGTGTAACTAGTTCTTTACTATATGGCTCAGAAACATGGACAGCCTACTCAAGACACGAGAGGAGACTTAACATCTTTCACCTTCGATGTCTCCCAAGATTATGAACATCAGGTGGTACGACAAGATAACCAACTCTGAAGTACTGCAACGTGCAAAACTGACTTCCATCATGGGCATGATCAGCAGTAGACGACTAAGATGGTTGGGACATGTGAGAAGAATGGAAACTTGCCGCATACCAAAACAAATGTTGTTCTGTGAACTTTGGGAGGTGAAGAGGCACCAGGGCAGACCACTGCTCAGATATAAAGATGTCTGCAAAGCCTCAATGAAAAATTTTTCTATAGATCCCAGCACATGGGAGGGACTAGCTGATGACAGAGTTGTGTGGAAAGCCAAATTACGAAAGCGCGCAGTCTTTTGAGAAGAGACTTATATACGAGCTGAACGACAAGAGAGAAAAGCGAAAACTGAGAAGTTGTCACAGTAAAACACTTGCCAATTGACCGTCTGTAAAGACGAAAAGGCCATATATATATATATATATATATATATATACTATTAATATTGAAACGACTAGACAACAGAAAATCCACCCTTCTCAAGCAAATAAATTTATTTGAATTTTTTTATGAACCACTGGGTCCTATTTTTGGCCGTGAATTGGATAGTTCTTATTCGTTGCACCCCTAGAGATCAGTTGTATGTTACAGAACTATTTAAAGTTGTCAGGTACCTAGAATATTGGTATGTTTAGGCTGTGCGATCAAAAAAATTTTCAATTGTTATTTATTTCTCTCTGCGTGGAGACCGTACGACGTTGTTTACAATCTAAGATGGCTGCTGTTTCCATGGTAAATTTATTAATGCGAAAGATATCTAAATTTTCATTGTAGAACACTCTAGTAGTAACTGCTATGTATCACCTAATTTTATTGAGAGATAAGAAAGTTGAGAAATCCTCTACCATAACCCTTTAATAGCCATACTTGCTCCAATCTCTTTCCTACATAACAAGATCTCAGCAGCAGTGCACAGACTTAACACAGGCGGGGCTTAGGTGTAGTTTTAAGAATGGTCAAAATGAGTAGAAATTGTGTTATTTTAGGGCCGTTAGTGATAGTTTCTCTAACTGTATATGTAATTAAAGGTAATCTGAATGTGATAGTTTCTCTAACTGTATATGTAATTAAAGGTAATCTGAATGTGATAGTTTCTCTAACTGTATATGTAATTAAAGGTAATCTGAATTTCTTCGCTTCTATTGCATCCTTTGCTTGATAAAGACGTTTTGGTCGAAACGTTGCTGTTTATTGTTATTAAACTTGTACACACATTGAGGAGACCGACTTGACGCATTTCAAGACCTACACTGTTTTGGAACCCGCAGAGAAGAGGAGTAAGGGAAGGCCTAGGCATATCTAGAGAAAAGAACTGGAAGCTGATATCAAAAGGATAGGTAAAACATGGAAAGAATTGGAAAGGATGGCAAGAGAGAGGAAGAGCTGAAAGAAGTTTGTTGAAGACCTGTGCTAAGTTGGGAGTTGAAAGATGAAGAATTAAGAGAAAGACGAAAACTACAGTACTTTGTTTTTATGTATTTTGCCATTGCTACATAGTTTTACTGCAGTCTTCCATTGCTACATAGTTTTACTGTAGTCTTCCATTGCTACATAGTTTTACTGCAGTCTTCCATTGCTACATAGTTTTACTGTAGTCTTCCATTGCTACATAGTTTTACTGTAGTCTTCCATTGCTACATAGTTTTACTGCAGTCTTCCATTGCTACATAGTTTTACTGCAGTCTTCCATTGCTACATAGTTTTACTGCAGTCTTCCATTGCTACATAGTTTTACTGCAGTCTTCCATTGCTACATAGTTTTACTGCAGTCTTCCATTGCTACATAGTTTTACTGCAGTCTTCCATTGCTACATAGTTTTACTGCAGTCTTCCATTGCTACATATTTTTACTGCAGTCTTCCATTGCTACATAGTTTTACTGCAGTCTTCCATTGCTACATATTTTTACTGCAGTCTTCCATTGCTACATAGTTTTACTGCAGTCTTCCATTGCTACATATTTTTACTGCAGTCTTCCATTGCTACATAGTTTTACTGCAGTCTTCCATTGCTACATAGTTTTACTGCAGTCTTCCCTTGCTACATAGTTTTACTGCAGTCTTCCATTGCTACATATTTTTACTGCAGTCTTCCACTGCTACATAGTTTTACTGCAGTCTTCCATTGTACATAGTTTTACTGCAGTCTTCCATTGCTACATAGTTTTACTGCAGTCTTCCATTGCTACATAGTTTTACTGCAGTCTTCCATTGCTACATATTTTACTGCAGTCTTCCATTGCTACATAGTTTTACTGCAGTCTTCCATTGCTACATAGTTTTACTGCAGTCTTCCATTGCTACATAGTTTTACTGCAGTCTTCCATTGCTACATATTTTTACTGCAGTCTTCCACTGCTACATAGTTTTACTGCAGTCTTCCATTGTACATAGTTTTACTGCAATCTTCCATTGCTACATAGTTTTACTGCAGTCTTCCATTGCTACATATTTTACTGCAGTCTTCCATTGCTACATATTTTACTTCAGTCTTCCATTGCTACATATTTTACTGCAGTCTTCCATTGCTACATATTTTACTGCAGTCTTCCATTGCTACATATTTTACTGCAGTCTTCCATTGCTACATATTTTACTGCAGTCTTCCATTGCTACATAGTTTACTGCAGTCTTCCATTGCTACATATTTTACTGCAGTCTTCCATTGCTACATATTTTTACTGCAGCCTTCCACTGCTAAATAGTTTTACTGCAGTCTTCCATTGCACATAGTTTTACTGCAGTCTTCCATTGCTACATAGTTTTACTGCAGTCTTCCATTGCTACATATTTTTACTGCAGTCTTCCATTGCTACATAGTTTTACTGCAGTCTTCCCTTGCTACATATTTTTACTTCAGTCTTCCATTGCTACATAGTTTTACTGCAGTCCTCCATTTACTACATAGTTTTACTGCAATCTTCCATTGCTACATAGTTTTACTGCAGTCTTCCATTGCTACATAGTTTTACTGCAGTCTTCCATTGCTACATATTTTACTGCAGTCTTCCATTGCTACATATTTTACTGCAGTCTTCCATTGCTACATATTTTACTGCAGTCTTCCTTGCTACATAGTTTTACTGCAATCTTCCATTGCTACATAGTTTTACTGCAATCCTCCATTATATCAAAATGTGTGGAAATTATATTTTTACTTTTCTACGAAATTGTCCCCGGTAGCGGTTTTCCAGCCTACTCATCGATTTAGAATCACGAAGGGTACTTGAGTGCTCAACTTGAACAAAGGATCTACATATTATCGACCACTTAGATTGGACTAGGAACTCAATCTCATCTACGCTCGGAATAGAATCATTGGGAAAGTATCACGATTGCTCAACACGGGAAGCGAACTGAGAACATTTGGTGCCAGAAGCGAAATCAATTATTCAATTATCGTTCGTGATTGTGAAACTGACATTAGTTGTGGGTGTATAAGATATAGCGATATAATGAGATTTGAATGTTGTGACATAAACATAAATCTGATCGTTTCTTTCTGTTTTTTTTTATTTCTTGTACATAGGTGTGGTGACAGAAATATAAATGTGGTAGTTTATTTCTGGGTTTTTTTTCTATCTTGTACATATGTGTAGTTACAGAAACATAAATGTGGTCGTTTCTTTCTGTTTTTTCTTTCTTGTACATACTTGTAGTTACAGAAACATAAATGGAGTAGTTTCTTTCTGTTTTTTCTTTCTTGTACATAGGTGTAGTTACAGAAACATAAATGTGGTAGTTTATTTCTGTTTTTTCTTCTTGTACATAGATGTAGTTACAAAAACATAAACGTGGTATTATCTTTCTGTTTTATCTTTCTAATACATAGGTGTGGTGACAGAAATATAAAGGGGTTAGTTTCTTTCTGTTGTTTCTTTCTAATACATAGGTGTAATTACAGAAACATAAATGTGGTAGTTGTTTTATGTTGTTTCTTTCTTGTACATAGGTGTAGCGACAGAAATATAAATGTGGTAGTTTCTTTCTTGTACATAGGTGTAGTGATAGAAATAAAAATGGATTACTTTTGTTCTGTTGTTTCTTTCTTGTACATAGGTGTAGCGACAGAACATAAATGTGGTAGTTTCTTTCTGTTACTTTCTTATTGTACCGGAATATTTTTTAAATACGAATTTACAGTATACTGTTGCGTATATTATGGTCACATCATCATCATCAAGGTGCGTATCCTTTATAGGACGTATCTCTCTTTGCAGTGCATCTGAAATTCACTCTGTCTCTAGCCAGTTCACCCACTTCGTCGATGGTCATATTCATGGTTTCTTTAATATCTTGTAGCCATCTTCTTCTTGGTCTGCCTCTTCCTCTGTGTGATGGGACCCTGCCGTCTAATATTGTTCTCTCTAGGACATCGTGACGCTTGATGTGACCAAAGATATGGCCACATACAAGTTAGGAATGCGACATAAGTTTAGGAATATATGTGCTTGATTGGATGCCACTGTGTGTATCTTGATTGTTCTTGAAGTTTGTGAATGTCACCGTGTAGTTGTTTAGTTTGTGTCTGTCGCTGGGTACATTGTCAATGCTTGGAGTTTGTGTGTCACTGTACAATTTTTACAACTTGTGTCTGCCTCTATACAATGCTTAAAACTTGTGTCTGTCACTATAGAAAAAGGAGGAAGACTGCAGTAAAACTTGGTTGAAGACAGTTTTACGTGCGAGTCCCGTAATATTATCTATGCCATCACCTGCAAGCGGTGCAACAAGGCGTATATTAGGGAAACCGGCAAGAGCCTCAGTGACCGATTCGTCCAACACTTACGCGATATACGTCAATGCTCTGTGACCCCTGTAGCTACGCATTTCAATGATACTGGCCATTCAGGAGCTTGCGATGTGCAGGTCACAGCCATCCGATCATGTTCCTCTGATGATTGTAGTTTATTTTCTCTGGAGAACCGTTTTATTTCGTTATATGGTACCTTGCGGCCTCTTGGACTCGACGCATTACATTCCTATGCTTCTTAGTACTTTCTCATCTCATGCTTTGTAATCTATATATGTATTTGCTTCATATATATAAGTTATATATTTACTTGATTGTTTATATATTCTCTTCTTTTCCACTTCTAGTTTTGTCTTGCACTTATTTCGTAATTCGTTTTTATTCCCAGATTTTCATTAGATACGTTTGAATGTTTCTGTAATCGTCCATTTGTAGTGTTCTTTGAAATTCGTCACTCCTGTTGTATCGCTTGCTTGATAAAGGCCTTTTGGTCGAAACGTTGCTGTTTATCGTCACTGTTTCTGTATTTTGTAAAACTATAGACTTTGGTTGTACGCGTTTCGCTGTCTGTCACTATACAATGCTTACAACTTGGTCTGTCCTATACGATACTTACAACTTGTGTCTGTCACTATACAATGCTTAACTTGTGTCTGTCGGCTACGAATACTTACACAGTCTGTCACTATACGATACTGTACAACTTGTTCTGTCACTAAACGATACTTACACTTGTGTTTCAGTATACGATCTTACAACTTTGTCTGTACTATACGATACTTACAACTTGTGTCTGTCACTATACGATACTTACAACTTGTGTCTGTCACTATACGATACTTACAACTTGTGTCTGTCACTATACGATACTTACAACTTGTGTCTGTCACTATACGATACTTACAACTTGTGTCTGTCACTATACGATACTTACAACTTGTGTCTGTCACTATACGATACTTACAACTTGAGTCTGTCACTATACGATACTTACAACTTGTGTCTGTCACTATACGATACTTACAACTTGTGTCTGTCGCTATATGATACTTACAACTTGAGTCTGTCGCTATATGATACTTACAACTTGAGTCTGTCACTATACGATACTTACAACTTGTGTCTGTCACTATACGATACTTACAACTTGTGTCTGTCACTATACGATACTTACAACTTGTGTCTGTCACTATACGATACTTACAACTTGTGTCTGTCACTATACGATACTTACAACTTGTGTCTGTCACTATACGATACTTACAACTTGTGTCTGTCGCTATATAATCCAAATGCTTGTAATTTGAATGGATGTGTATGGGCTGAGAATATCTTACCATACTATTTAACATACAAATAAATATATGTCGCAAACCGTTAATGGTACAGTCTCAAACATTAGCATACACTTGTTGTTTTACAATACACGTTGTACAAATGCATAACAAAATAGAGACAAAACAAACTAGAAGTCCTTTTCTTCTTCTACCATAGGAAGGCATAGGTTCGCAACCAAGGCCTAGGTTCGCAACCAAGGCCTTCCAATTCCGCCTTTCCAAGGCCATCTTTTCCAGATCTCTCCACTCTCTCCCCATTTGATTGCATTCCGTCTGCAACTCCCGTCTCCAGGTGTTCCTGTGTGTCTTTCCTTACCTCTATTACCCTGGGTATTCCATCGAAGAGCCTGTCTTGTTATTCTGTCAATGGGTTTCCTCTGTATGTGTCCTATCCATCGCCACCTTCTGCCACTTATCTCTTGTTCCACTTGCCGCTGTCCCGCTCTATCACACAGTTCCATGTTTGTGGTCCTGTCATCGCAGATGAAGTATCCTGCACAGGGATCTATTGATGAATGTATGCAACGTTTTGGTGTTCCCTTAGTTGTTCTCCATGTCTCCGCTCCATATAGAAGGACAGCCTTGACAGTTGAGTTAAATATCATTATCTTAGTTTTATTCCCGATCATTCTTGAACTCCATAACGCCCGAGTGGTTGCCGTGGCCCAAATTGGTGTGTAAAGAATAGAACCACTGTTACCTGCCACGCATGTCGTAAGAAGGTTGGACGTGGGGCTAGCTACCCCACACCGTAAAACACTAGATGGCTACAGAACGGAGAGCGAACCGAGTAAACGCTGGCTGAAACCGGACATATCGCTGAAGGATAAGCACCAGAGCTCCAAATGGTGCTGAAGATGTGACGTAAACACACCAATACTAAGGCTGCATGAATCAGATTTCCACATGAATAGAATTTATGGCGAGATCTGGTACATCGGTCTGGGTGGTGATCGCAAGAGAGAGAGAGAGAGAACTCCATATGTTCTTCAAAATAAAAAATAAACTAGAAGTACTATACATTAATTAACTCAATCACTATCTGCTTCTTGATTATACTACTGCATTTTTCTACATGAATACACTCTCCCCATAACCAGTTACTGGGGGCTTACAGTTAATGTTACTAGACTGGTCGACTCCATTTACTTCTGTATATACAAGCGTCGTAGTTCTACACGTTTGACATTTCACAAGGCAAAGCTGGTATAATCATATGCAGTTATATATCAACGACCTAGGAATGGCCATCAAATTCTCGAAATCGTGATTATAGTTAATAACTTCTATAATTACTTTATTATGTCGGTGTTATTGTTGTTTTAATAAGTGTGAGTTGTTAGTGAGTTAAATACAAAAACATGAAGTATTATAGTTTACAAAGGAAATAACAAAATAATTTGTCGCTTCGACCAATAGGTTTTCAACAAGTACATGATAAAATATGCACAAAAAAGTGTTTCTCTAGCGAGTAACGTCCTTGGCGCAATGAAAACCACCACTCTTCTCTGTCCTTGACCACTTTATGTATATTTTCCACTTTTAATTCCTATTTTTGTCTATTAACCCCGACGTTCTGAGTTCGAATCACGATGCGGACAGATTGGTTGCAAATTGTTTCCCGTAGATTTGACAAAATTACGATGGCACCACCCGTTCAGAAAGCAATGGCAAACTACTGAACGTAATAATTCCTAGAAAACTCACAAACAGCGTTAAAAAGCTGGGTTGATTCGCAAAGTCCTGTAAAGGATATGCAATTAACTTTTTTTATTCCTATTTTTAGTTTCTGTTCTGCTGTACTCCTTCCTGTGGTTATTTATGTTGCATGGTTTTGTGTACCCTCCGGTTCTCATCCAAGTGCAGTTTTCGAGACAGAGTTAGCGTCCAGCTACCGACAGGAATTGATCCATATAGGGGGAAACCGGTGCAATGAAGTCAATCCTTTGCCTTTAGACCCTGTATACATTTCAGTTAGGCTGCATATATTTGTTTGTATCCAGTGGTGACTCGTCATTACGGGCCAGTGGGTCAGGCCTCACCAAAAATAAGGTGTAACGTATATTTATTATTTTATACATTAAAATATAACCTAACTGAAACCCTGATTTTTCCGACAATTTCTATCTGGCCCCACCAACAGAAATGATCACGAGCCGCCACTTTTTGAATCTCCTGTCAATCTATGTCTCGTCCACTTGATTTCTTTGTTTGAATCTCCTGTCAATCTATGTCTCGTCCACTTGATTTCTTTGTTTGAATCTCCTGTCAATCTCTGTCTCGTCCACTTGATTTCTTTGTTTGAATCTCCTGTCAATCTCTGTCTCGTCCACTTGATTTCTTTGTTTGAATCTCCTGTCAATCTATGTCTCGTCCACTTGATTTCTTTGTTTGAATCTCCTGTCAATCTATGTCTCGTCCACTTGATTTCTTTGTTTGAATCTCCTGTCAATCTATGTCTCGTCCACTTGATTTCTTTGTTTGAATCTCCTGTCAATCATGTCTCGTCCACTTGATTTCTTTGTTTGAATCTCCTGTCAATCTATGTCTCGTCCACTTGATTTCTTTGTTTGAATCTCCTGTCAATCTCTGTCTCGTCCACTTGATTTCTTTGTTTGAATCTCCTGTCAATATCTGTCTCGTCCACTTGATTTCTTTGTTTGAATCTCCTGTCAATCTATGTCTCGTCCACTTGATTTCTTTGTTTGAATCTCCTGTCAATCTATGTCTCGTCCACTTGATTTCTTTGTTTGAATCTCCTGTCAATCTATGTCTCGTCCACTTGATTTCTTTGTTTGAATCTCCTGTCAATCTCTGTCTCGTCCACTTGATTTCTTTGTTTGAATCTCCCTGTCAATCTATGTCTCGTCCACTTGATTTCTTTGTTTGGCTGAATGTTTTTTTAAAATAATTATGTTATTTCTCGTAAAATGTTGGATAACTTCACATAAACTTATATTTACCTCTGATGTTTATAATGAGATCCGTGGTGTTTGACCTGTTTCGTCGCATCATCATTGTCCACTGCACTTTAAATAATATAATACAACGCATTCTTTGTAGCAAAAGCAGCCAGCAGGTCTACAGACGGGCACTAGTATGACATATGAGGAAGCAAAAGTATGGATGAAAATGGTCCACTAGAACGAATGGTAGAGAGATCACCCAGGTCATGAAAAATATAATGCATATCACCAACTCAATATAGAAGAACAGGTTGTCATTTTTTCGTCTAAGAAAAAGACACAATAGGTTGTGGTATCATCTGTTTAACAAATATAAAATATTCCCTTCTGATATTTGTACATGTGGCACCAGCAAGATGACATAGACCCACATCCTGCAAGAATGTCCAACATACACTGAACAGAGAGAAATCACACATGACCAATCCCCGTGTCAGTCCAAGAACAGATATATGGAGATGTACACGAGCTCCGGTTGACCACTAACCACTTTAAAAGTATACACATCGATGTCAGTCCAAGACAAGCTATATGGAGATGTACACGAGCTCCGGTTGAACACTAACTACTTTTGAAGTATACAAATCGATGTCAGTCCAAGAACAGATATACGGAGATGTACATGGACTCTGGTTGACCACTAACTACTTTAGAAGTATACAATCGATATCTAAAAACGTTGGAAGAAGAACAAGAAGAAACAAATATAGAAACGTTAATGTTCTACGCGCATGACGTCCTATACATTGCACCGAATGACATATTGATTATAAGATACAGTGCGATTAGTAAGTTGGCAAAACACGTAATAATAAAGTACTGTAGTTTTACAAATTACAAATCAATGACAATATACAACGTTTCGACCAACAAGGCCTTTATCAAGAAACGAACAACAGGAGTGACGTATTTTTAAAAACAACATATGGACGACTACATACGGAGACATTCAAACGTTTCTAATAAAAATCTGGGAATAAAAACGAATAACGAAATAAATGTAACACAAAAACACAACTAAAAGTAAATATATAACTTGAATACATGCAACATATTCACATATAGATTACAAGGCATGAGAAGAGAAAGTACTAAGAAGCATGGGAATGTAATACGTTGAGCCCACTACTATGATTAGTAAGTTGCAAGTTGTGCGGGAGTGGTATTTTAGAATGGATTAAAAATAGCATCAAAAATAAACAAATAAACAAATAAAGGAGAGAGGTTCTTATGGCGAAGTGGTTGAGACTTTTGCTGGTCGATCTGACGGTTGTAGGTTCGAATTATGACCGAGTGACTTAAGATTCCTGGGATTATTGCTGGAGCAATGGAATTTGTGCTTTGTATAACTCTTCCAACAGATCTTATCTTATCTTAATCACATTTGCCGTGAAGCGGCATGGGGAGATTTAGTTTTCTATCTTTTGCCATGTGTGTTGCTCTTGGCTTTGTCAGTCCATACTTTCGCAGGGACTCTGAGATATTATCTATCCATCGTGTTCTTGGTCTGCCTCATGCTCTGCGCCCTGAGTGCCGATTATTGTAGGCACGTGATGGTAGTAAATGTGGTTCCATTCTCATTAGATGGCGGAACCACTTGATTCTTTGCTTCTCGATGTACTGTATGCATGGTATAGTATCAACAATGCTTCTGATATTCTCGTTTCTCACTCTATCGCTCCTTGTAACGTTGACAGCTTTTCGTAGACATCTCATTTCACATGTTGTAATCTCTCTTTCTTGTGTCTTAGTCAGGGGCCATGTTTGGTATTGATAGCAGAGAGTTGGAATAAATATGCAGTTTATCAGTTGTCGTTTGACTGCCATGTTAATGCTTGGATGTTTTAATAGTAGTGAACGGTGGTATGTCGCTGCGTTTGCCTTCTGGCATCTAGTCTCGATTTCTCTGTCCATCTTTCCATCTGCTGTGAATATACTCCCGAGATATTTGAATTCTGAAGTCTATTGTATTTTAACAACAGGCCCCAGAATTCAAATATCGCGGGAGTATATTACAACAGATGTCAGACCATTTCTACAGTTAAATACGAGTTATATCAGACAGTTAAATACGAGTTATATCAGACAGTTAAATACGAGTTATATCAGACAGTTAAATACGAGTTATATCAGACAGTTAAATACGTGTTATATCAGGCAGTTAAATACGAGTTATATCAGACAGTTAAATACGAGTTATATCATACAGTTAAATACGAGTTATATCAGACAGTTAAATACAAGTTATATCATACAGTTAAATACGAGTTATATCAGACAGTTAAATACGAGTTATATCAGGCAGTTAAATACGAGTTATATCAGGCAGTTAAATACGAGTTATATCAGGCAGTTAAATACGAGGGTTTTATCAGGCAGTTAAATACGAGTTATATCAGACAGTTAAATACGAGTTATATCAGGCAGGTAAATACGAGTTATATCAGACAGTTAAATACAAGTTATATCAGGCAGTTAAATACGAGTTATATCAGGCAGTTAAATACGAGTTATATCAGGCAGTTAAATACGAGTTATATCAGACAGTTAAATACGAGTTATATCAGGCAGTTAAATACGAGTTATATCAGGCAGTTAAATACGAGTTATATCAGACAGTTAAATACGAGTTATATCAGACAGCTAAATACGAATTATATCAGGCAGTTAAATACAAGTTATATCAGGCAGTTAAATACAAGTTATATCATACAGTTAAATACGAGTTATATCATACAGTTATATACAAGTTATATCAGACAGTTAAATACGAGTTATATCAGGCAGTTAAATACGAGTTATATCAGGCAGTTAAATACGTGTTATATCAGACAGTTAAATACGAGTTATATCATACAGTTAAATACGAGTTATATCAGGCAGTTAAATACGAGTTATATCAAACAGTTAAATACGAGTTATATCAGGCAGTTAAATACAAGTTATATCAGGCAGTTAAATACGAGTTATATCAGACAGTTAAATACGAGTTATATCAGGCAGTTAAATACGAGTTATATCAGGCAGTTAAATACAAGTTATATCATACAGTTAAATACGAGTTATATCAGACAGTTAAATACAAGTTATATCAGGCAGTTAAATACGAGTTATATCAAACAGTTAAATACGAGTTATATCAGGCAGTTAAATACGAGTTATATCAGGCAGTTAAATACGAGTTATATCAGACAGTTAAATACGAGTTATATCAGGCAGTTAAATACGTGTTATATCATACAGTTATATACGAATTATATCAGACAGTTAAATACGAGTTATATCAGTAGCAAGGAAAGATATTCTCACGAGATAATAAACTTCACTTTGTCTATCAATGTGCAGTATTTATTGCCAGATGTTGTTATCATTTTTTTGATTATGCACAATATTTGTTCTTATCATATTTTATTATCTGTTTTGGTAACAGCTAGTAATAGATAGATTAATTGATTGTTTGATTCAATGATTGTTGGATTTATTTATTTACTGTTTGAGTGATTGATTGCCTTTGATTGATTGATGGATTGATGGATTGTTTGATTGATTGATTGCCTTTGATTGATTGATGGATTGATGGATTGATTGATTGTTTGATTCATTGGTTTTCATTTGATTGATTGATTGATTTGGTTGTTTGATTGATTGGATGTTTTATTGATTGGTTGTTGATTAATTGATTGATTGATTGTTTGATTGATTGGTTGTTTGATTAATTGGTTGTTTGATTAATTGATATATTGATTTATTGATTGATTCATTGATTCATTGATTAATTGATAATTGATTATTTGGTTGATTGATTAATTGTTTGATTGTTTGATTGTTCATTGATAGATTGCTTGATTAATTGAGTGATTGTTTGATTGTTCATTGATAGATTGCTTGATTAATTGATTGATTGATTGATTGTTTGATTGATTGCTTGCTTGCTTGATTAATTAATTGATTGATTGATTGATTGATTGATTGATTGATTGATTGATTGATTGATTGATTGATTGATTGATTGATTGATTGATTGATTGGTGGTATAATTTATTGATTGATTGATCGATTGATTGATTTATTTGATTGATTGATTGTTTTGACCAGCACCATTGCATTTCGGTGAGCAACCATATGTGCTCCGATCTATTTTTTTCACAGGAAGATCTCAGCAGATGTGCACAAACTCCGTAGCACCGGCGAGGTTCCCGGTGTAATTTTAGTGAAGATATTTTATGGAAATTCTATTTTTAATCTTTTTTTTCTAATGAATTTTGCCAGGGCAGCGGCTATTTTCGATTGTGAACTGCCAAGGGTGGTACTATTATCTGCTCAAGTTGAACACGGGACTCGATCTCACCTACAATGAAATCAGATATCTCTGACAAAATATCCCGATTACTCCACACGGGAGCGAACCATGTATCTTTGGAATGTGAGGAGAGCACCTAGCCTGTATGCTACAGAGAGCACCTAGCCTCTATGCTACAGAGAGCACCTAGCCTCTATGCTACAGAGAGCACCTAGCCTCTATGCTACAGAGAGCACCTAGCCTCTATGCTACAGAGACTCCAACAGAAATCAATTGTCTCATCTAATTTTCTCTCATTTTCTTTTGTTTAATCTATTTCATATTAAGGTTTTAAAGTCGAAGGATTGACTCATTGCACCGGGTTTACCCCATATGGCTCAGTCCTCTCCTCAGAAATGGCAGCCACCTGCCGAGAGTATTGCACAAGCACGAACTCCGTAGCTCCGGCAACAATCCTAGGGGTCTCTGGAAAAACTGCACTTGTGAACAGAAGGCCGCGGTCCGGATTCGAACCCACGACCTTCGACTCGCAAGGCAAAGGGCTTAACCACTCAGCCACAGAGACCCTTATCTTATGTATTGCTATCATATCAAAAAAGCAGACTTTGACAAAATGCATCATCACAGTAAATGGGACTGAGCTAAGACAAGTGTAGCAATTTAAATACCTCGGAGTCCTGGTAACATCAGGTGGCAGATCAGAAATAAAGAGTAGAATAGGGCAAGCGAAAACATCGTTCATGAAAATAAGAAGCATAATATGCAACAAGTCCTTGTCAGTTGAGGTCAGAATGCGAGTTATTCAGTGCTACATAGAACCAATACTGATATACGGATGCGAGTCATGGACAATAAACAAACAGATCGGAAAATCTATGGAGGCCACAGAGATGTGGTTTTACAGAAGAATAATGAGAATTCCATGGACTGCTAAAATCACTAATGTTGAGGTGTTGAATGAGATCAAGACACAGAGATACTTATCATCAATATAAGAAAGAGGCAGTCATCATTTTTCGGACATTTGATGAGGAGGAGAGGTTTAGAACACATTGTAACAACTGGTAAAATCGAGGGTAGACGAGACAGAGGAAGACAGTGAGATAACATTTTAGATAGCCTGACTTCATGGCACGGTAGAGCGTCAACATCTGAATTGATAGCAAACACCAAAGATAGAGATGTGGGGAGATCCATGATCGCCTACCCCAGCCAGCGCGCACCTGATGTTGAATCTTATTTCATAAGTTGCGATCTTTTTACCGTGTATTCTTGTCATGGTTCATGTTTGACATTAATAGCTAAGGGTCTGCAACTTCATACAAATTCGAAATCAGCAACTTTGTTTTGTTACATAATATTCTCCTCTGATATATGCACAATATATTTGAAATAAACAAAGATCAGAATACTAAGAGCATGCATATTCCCAGTGGCAACGTATGGGTGTGTAGCATGGACATTTAATAAAGCAGTGGGAAAAGATATATGTACTTTTGAATATAAGTGTTACAGAAGAGTTCTCTGTATATCTTGGACAGAGAAGAGAACAAATAAATCTATCCATAAAGAACTCAAAATCAAAGAAAACAGGCTGATGCTACAAATAAGAAAGAGAAAATTGAGATATTTTGGATATATAAAAGACATGAGGGCTAAGAAGCCCATCATGGAAGGGGAGCATACCGGAAAAGAGAAGAAGGGGAAGACCACGGGAAGATGGATTCAAATGTAACTGATGGTTTGAACATGACGGCTGCAGAGGCAGGACATCTGGCCTATGAAAAGAAATTCCGGGGACTGTTGGGGTAGCAAAGTTCTGCTCAGGACAAGCTATTTGATGATGATGATATCTGAATAGAAAAACGGCCATATGCATTTATGCGGTGCTGGCTGCTTTTTGTGGCGGTACGGCTGTTTCATTCTGGAATTATTTCACGACACAGGAGACAGTTGTTAGCATTTTGTGTAACTTTTGCTCGCACAGGAACGGAGCAATTATGGGGTGACCCGTTGCAGGAAAGTTGGAACCGTACATATGAACTATAAACTACGTTATATAATATTTTCAGTACCTCTTCTACCGTTATACATTACAAATGGTCTGCAAACAATTTATCCGTACCGCTCTGTTCTTTCAACTTCATTGGAGACCATCATTAAAAAACGAAGTTGGAGATGGATTTTGCTTATATAAAGGGTTCAAAAGTGAAGGATTGACTTCACTGCACCTGGTTTCCACGTATGGCTCCATCCCTATCGACAGAGATTGCATGCCATCTGCCGAGAACATTGCACAAAGCACGATTTCATACTATCTCTAATCCTAGGGATCCCATGTATTTCAGTTAGAATTCGAACCCACAACATTCAGTACGACAGGCAAACGACTTAACCACTTGACATTGGACCTTCGTACGACAGACAAACGACTTAACCACTTCGACATTGAGACCTTCAGTACGACAGACAAACGACTTAACCACTTCGACATTGAGACCTTCAGGTCACGACAAACGACCTTACATTGGCCCTTTCCCAGTACGACAGACAAACGACTTAACCACTTCGACATTGAGACCTTCAGTACGACAGACAAACGACTAACCACTTGACATGAGACCTTCAGTACGACAGACAAACGACTTAACCACTTCGACATTGAGACCTTCAGTACGACAGACAAACGACTTAACCACTTCGACATTGAGACCTTCAGTACGACAGACAAACGACTTAACCACTTCGACATTGAGACCTTCAGTACGACAGACAAACGACTTAACCACTTCGACATTGAGACCTTCAGTACGACAGACAAACGACTTAACCACTTCGACATTGAGACCTTCAGTACGACAGACAAACGACTTAACCACTTCGACATTGAGCCCCTTCAGTACGACAGACAAACGACTTAACCACTTCGACATTGGGGACCTTCAGTACGACAGACAAACGACTTAACCACTTCGACATTGAGACCTTCAGTACGACAGGCAAACGACTTAACCACTTCGACATTGAGACCTTCAGTACGACAGACAAACGACTTAACCACTTCGACATTGAGACCTTCAGTACGACAGGCAAACGACTTAACCACTTCGACATTGAGACCTTCAGTACGACAGACAAACGATTTAAACCCACTTCGACATTGAGACCTTCAGTACAAGACAAACGACTTAACCACTTCGACATTGGACTCCCTGTATATTGTGCATATGTTGTAACCCAATAAAGGGTATCTAGGACAGTTTCCACTGTCCATTGGATTGAAAGATCACGAAAAACAAGATGGATAGACGGCATAGTCCAGGTCGCAAGAGCAGCACAGATAAAAACCCGAAAACCACGCCCTGGAAACAACTGTAACAGTGTTACGTCAAAAAAAAAGATAAATAAAGAAGAAGAAGAAGATAATTTTGTTAATATGGCACACAAAATAAAAGAGTAAGAGAAGAAGAATAAAGAGAGAGATGCGTTAAAATTCACAACATAAACACATTTATTCCGCACTACTATAGTGATTGTTGATAATTTAGTGACTATCATTTCTAACTTGATCCCACTCAAATTATGCTGGCGTGCCACCTGCTGCATGTGTGCCTAGGACTACCGAACCATGTAATATGGTGGTAGTTCATACGTCGTAATTGTTTGGTTTATTTTTTCATTTATTTACATCCGCCTGTTGTGAATTGAGGCGTAGTCATTGCGCCTAATATGGGACTTCTGATTTTTGCATGAAGGCTCGTGGTTTTGAACAAAGCAGATCGTATTGTCAGTGTTTTTGATATATATATATATTATATATATATATATATATATATATTGCTCTCATACCGTGTTACGTTACAAAGTGCCTGCTGGTAATTTCTCTATACCGAATCTGTCCTAACAACTCGCTATATCTCTTCCATGGAATTGAGTCCGATATTTCTTTCCTCTCTCAGCAAAGTTCGTTTCAAAGATTTCTTTGGGCATCCTCTCTTTCCTGAACCTTTTGCCTCCACTTCAATTCCTGCTTTGACATTCGTTAACTATTGCTTCTAAGGTATTCCCAATATATCCCTTATTCTCCTTCTTATAACAGCTACTGGTATCTGTTGACAGTTGACCAGTCATTTATCTAATATATATATATATTATATATATATATATATATATATATATATATATATAGTTGACATGTTCCCACTTTCAATTATTATTTATTTATTGACATGAACTGTTCAAATTGAGAATGCATTTTACTGTCAATTCGTTTTCTTTTTGAACTCAGGCAACACGGAGAATGTATGCTATTTTCAAGATCTAACTTGGAGAATGTGTATGTACTGTATTCTAAGATCGGCCGGCAGAATGTGTTTTACTGTATTCTAAGATCGGCGCCGGTGAATGTGTATGTACTATATTCAAGATCGGAAACCCGGTAGAATTTTTTACTTATTTAAGATCGGACTTACGGTAAATGTGTATGCTTAACCCTTAAAAAGAACCACAAAATTGCTGGGTTTGACATAATGCTGGTTTGGGGGTTTGTTTGAATTGAACTTTTTTCGATAATAATTATCTTATATCACCCTCTTCCCCCCCCCACCTTCCCCCCCCATCTTTTTTAAAAAAAATTTTTGAGCACTGGGTTGTTGTATATAAAAGATAAGTAATATTTTAAAACATTCTTCTGTCCTTACGTTTAGACATAGTTAGATTTTTTGTCTTTTTGATTCTAATCCCCCGCCTTGACATATATGAATTTAAAAATTTTTTTATTTTTTAATTGTTTTCTTTTGGTCTTCCTTCCTCCTTCCTTTCGTTCGCTTGAAATATGTCTATATATCAATGTTGTCTCTTGTATGAACTTCACTGTTTTTTTGTAGCTCACAGGGGGGTCCGTGTATTTTTTATGTCAGTGATGTTTCGTTAGGCCAGTGAGTTTCCCTCAGTTTTCATTTTGGGGCGGGGAAGTATGTGCTTGCAGTCTGGTTTCCCTATCCACATGTAAAATGGCTGAATTGCCAATCTTAAATTTTTGTATACATGTCGGGGACCGTTGTGCCGCAAAGGGGGAAAATCACAACTTTTCCAATCTGCTCATATTATAGTAATCGTCTTGTGTTGGTTTTTGTGGCTTTTTTGATTTAATCATCCTTTTTTTTTTGGGGTGGAAATGGAAACCCCGGTGCCTCCTGCAGCCCCTTTCCCCCGAATCGGTCTGCTGTTTCATTTCTGGTATTCCACAGTAAAGGGGGTATCCACTGAAACGACCCTGCGATGCTTGGACAATTTAGACAGTGGGGTCGTAGACCTGGCAATTTTCGGGACTAAAGGGTTTTGGGTGCTGTTTTTGCATCAGTAAAAAATACAACAGGTTGAGGATCGGGTCTGGTATTAACAGTTTTCATTGCCACCTTGATTGCCTGAATTTCTGCATCATATTTGTGACAAAATTTTCCCCCGTTGGTATTTTTAATCGCATCTCTGCGTTGTTTGGGTATTCTTTTGCCCCCTGTCCTCCATTCTTCATGATTTTCTGTGCCCCATCCTTTATCCCCGGACCCAGAGGTCTGTGGGTATTCTTCATCAAGTAAACTGGGGCACGTCTTGCTTTTATGCTGTTCTGCTCACCCTTTGTCAAAATTTCCTTTCACTTCTGTCTGGATAATACTTCTGGTTCAGTCTCCTCTCCCAAGGGGGTTTGCTCTGGCACAGACTTTGGGGAATGCCAATTTTTGGTGGGTCTGAGGTTTTTTAGTTTTTTGGCCTTAAAAAGCTGCTTTTTTTCCCCCTCAAAATTTTAAATCTGTTTTCCATTGGGTGGTTGGCATACTCAAAAACTTTTCTGCCTGCCCTCACGGCTCTGCGTTCTTCATGCTTGTATTCCCCCACTCTTCCATCTCCACTATTGGTTTTTTTTCATTGCCCTGTGATGACACGAAGCGCCGGGTTTTGACCTTATCCAGTTCTCTAATGGGTATTTGATGGGGACCCCATGCAGCTGACCCATATTCAGGTGTGGTCGTATGCCCTGCTGATAAATATTTTTGTTTTTTTTGACTGGCCCCCCTTGGTTCCATTTAAATTTTCTCAGGATGGCAACTTCCCCCTGGCCTTTGCTGCTGCGTTGTTGTTTGCTTCCACGTCAGTCATCATCAAATTAACCCCAATAGGTTTCTTGTCTTCTTTAGCAGTTCTCCATTTATTTTAATGGTGAGTTTTTTGTTTGGGAGAGAGAAAAGGGTGTAGTGCTGCATTATCTGTGTTGATCTGACACACCATCTTTTGCCCATGAGGAAAAGGCATTACAGCTTTTTTATCAATTTGGGCCATTTGCATACCATTTGTACCTTTTACCAGATCATCAGCGTAATTGCAATTTTTTACTCCCTGTGGTAACTCAGAAACCCGGTGTTGATGAAAATCAAGAAGGGGTGGGGGACAATACTCCTCCTTGGGGGACGCCATGACGCAGTAGAATTTTTACCTTGAGTCCATCTAGATGCACTCGGTTTTTCTGTTATGTAAGTATGTTTTTATCCATCTGTACACCCTACCCTTTATTCTACTATTTCTCAGTTTCTTCAGATCCTTCTTTCCAAACCTTGTCAGATGTTTTCCAGGTTATCCATGTCGCAGTACCAGTTTTTATCTTAACGCGTCCTAAACCCCCAAAAGGGGAGTTGCTTGGTCTTCGTAAGAGTGTGCCTGAAACCCTGCCTGCTGTGACAAAAATTTTTTTTCGCTTTAAGATACCACTGCAGTGGAGATTGATTATACGTTCCATTGTTTTCGGGAAAAACTTGTAAGACGACGGCCCGTCTGGGGCGAAAACACTTTTCCGGTTTTGAGCGTATCATGATTGCTTCTTCAGGTCTGTGGAACTTGACCCCAAAATCAACAATTATTGTAAATCTGCATAACTTTGTTTTGATTCCTAAGTTCTTAATCATCTCATTGGACCTCCATGCTCCTGGTGATTTTCTCAATTTTTTTGGATATTCTAGTTCCAGTTCTTTAAATGTGATTTGGGTTTTTATCACTTCAGGTATGGTTTCCTTTGCTCTACATTTTTTCTTTTTTTTACAATCTCTCGCTGTTTCGTTGTTAATTTCAATATTGCTGTCTTTAGCAAAGGAGTCTGCAAAAAGTCAGCTGCCTGTTTTCCTGTGAGGATGTTTCCATCTTTGTTTTAAAGCAATTTTGGTTTCTCCCCGTACCTTCATCATTAAATTGTTTTAAGCTTACAGCTTCCTGTATCTCTTTCAAAGTTTAAGGGCTCTGTTTTTTTTCCCTTTCCCGCTCCTCCCCCTTTTTGCAGTTGGCCCTTTGAAATATAGCCTTGGAATGCTGATATTTTTTGGTGTTCTTGGGATGGAGTGGTCTCGCCTCGTGAAATTTCTACAAGTGGGGTTCCAATTTACTGCCCAGTAAGGCGTGTAGTGCTTTCAGCCCCTCTAGGAATTGTTTGAGGGAGCCTGTTTTTTGCATCGCTGAACACATCAACTACCTTGTTGATGTCCTTGTCAGTAGATAGACCTAGTGTCAGTATACTGGTGGGTGTTTTACATTTCCAAACTGCCTTCTTTAATTCCCCTAGATGAGGTGCTTTCTCTGATGGGTTGATTTTCACAGTGGGAAAAACTGGCCGATGATCGCTGCCTCTAGTGTTTCCCAACAACAGTGTAATGTTCCATTCCAGGCTGAGGGGGTGGAATGCCCAAATCTGGGGTAGAGGTGGTGTGCCATGACGGAGAGAAGGTTGGCTGATCTTTGGGCTGATTGACAAGGATTAGTTTGTTTTCATCCCCAGTTTTCGGGTCCTCCCCCTACTGTCCTGTGGTAACCCCCAGCTCTGTGAGTGGCTTTGAAGTCCCCCCTCACTTGAGTCTTTTCCCTTTTTTGGAATTGTGACCAGTGCCAGTGGGCGGTCACTTGGACAGTAGTAGTTGATTGGAAACTCTGTACTTGCCGTCCTAAGATGCAGCATCTGATATTCTGCACCTCTATGTACTCCTCAAACTGACATTTGGGGATGGTTTTCACGTGCGGCTCCCCCTTTCTTCTATTTTTCGGGCTGATCGGGAGCACTGGAACCTCTGACTTTGAAGGCTACATTTTATTCAGGTGGGTCTCTTGCAAACAGCATACATGTACTTGTTCGTCATTTAGGATGTTTTCAAGTTCTCTTTGCTGTAGCCATCTTTTTTCTGTTCCCCCCTCCATTCCCGTGCATTATTTTAAGAAATTGGCCAGTTGCTCTATTCCCATGCCTCCGGCTCCCCAGGGCCAATGAGAAGGACATCCCGTAGCTGGGGGTTGGGGGCCCCTTTTAGGTAAGGGGCCCCGGGTGCACCTGCCGAGTGTCCGTCACAGGGAGCACCATATCTTTTTTAAAAACATGAAAATTCTTTTGGTTTTGGTGGAATGTTGTATAGTGCGCCTCTTGGTGGTTGCCTCGACTTCAGACTTTACTGCTAGAGAAGACTATGGTCAACTCGAAGGAAGAAAAAATTTTAAAAAGAGGGGAAAGACAAGAAAAAAAAATGCCCCCTCAAAAGAGGAGGGGTGCCATTTTTAAACCCCTGGGTTGGGGGGTGGGTTGGGTTTAGCCAGAGCATTTACCACTGCCGGTGGGTTCTGCGCGTCACCTTTTGAGGCCCCCTCCTGCTCCCCCGCCTTTTGGGCTGGCCTTTTACCTTTAGTCTGTTCGGCTTGGGACCTGCCAGGGGAGACTCCCCCCGACGTAGCCTGAAGGATCCCAAGCAAAACCCTCCAACCACGATAAGGTAGGTAATTGGGGGGGTTTGGTCTTTTAAAAATTTTTTCTTCTTTACACTCTACATCTCCTTTCCTTCTTCTTCTTCTTGAACGCTCCATATCAGCACGTTAACCACCTGTGATTTGTTGAACGGCCCGCGATTGACGGGCCGCATCCCACGAGGCCAGCAATCCGTTTTCGCGCTTTTTTTTTATACGGAGCCCCAGAGCCCTAATCCCCCTTTATGAATCCCTTATATGTGCTTATTCTTTTTTCTATTAAGCCCCGGAAAACCCCCGGGGGTGAGATTAAATAGGATCTTGGGGTAAGAAGTTCCACAAAAGTTGTGACCTCGTGGGGTAAAAATATGTTGCTTAACGCACCAAAACCACCTCTTCGTTGTTTTAAATTCTAAGAATGTCAAACCCCGGAACTTTTAAACAGAAAAGACAGATACCAATATCACAAAAAAAGAAAGTTGACACAAAACCCTTTTCTTGAAATACGGGGAAACTAAGAAAAAATGGTTTAACTTAAAAAAAATATCCAAACCCCACAGTATACAGAGTCTTTCAACAGAAATCGGGAAGGAAGGCGGAAAGCCCACAAAAAAGAGGGTTAGATGGAATAGAAATCCTGTTAAGAGAAAAATAACAATCCCCCAACCCAAAGAACAGCCAAGAAAAAAACAGAAACTACGACACTGTGAAACAACCGGTAACAGTGTAACAAAAAAAAGAAGACAAAGAAGAAAAAGAATAAATTGCTGACAACAAAATTTTACAACATTTTTAAATGTTATCTTTTTTTTCTTGTATAATCGTATTACCCCCTACCCCAATTTCAGAAATCGGAAAACAGCATGAAATCTTTTTTTAACCTAAATCCACTGACAAAAAGGGAAAAATCACAATTTAAAGTATTCTCCATCTACAAAATAATAGAAAATTTTTCATTCTTTCAAGTTTCGAATCATCATTTTCCACCCCTTCAACAAAAGAAATACAATAATGGACAGAAAGTTGGAAAATTTATAAAAAAACGGACTCAGAAAAGACGTGCCAATTTACTTGTCTGAAAACAATTACATGATCTTTTTTTCTTCTCGTTTTTGGGGTTTTCCCTCTAACTTCACTGTCGTATTTCCAAGTTTTATTACAACATTATATTTGTCGAGAAAATGTACCCTTTTTTTTTTGGGCAATTTCAAATTTTCCATTTTTGAAAAAGTTTTGGCTAAATTATGTTTGTTCAGTCAAGCTAGTTGCTGTCAGATTTCAGTCGTAAGTCTGATAATGGGATGCGGGGGATGATAATGGTTGCGTGAGAATGGAATGCTATGATAATGGGGAAAGGGATGATAATTTTAAAAAAAAAAAATGGAAAAATATGATAATGGTAAAGTGTATAATGTGAAGGTATGATGATGTGAAAGTATGATAATGGGAAGGTGTGATAATGGGAAGGTATGATAATGGGAAGGTATGATCATGTGAAGGTATGATGATGTGAAAGTATGATAATGGGAAGGTGTGATAATGGGAAGGTGTGAAAATGGAGGTATGATAATGTGAGAGAGCATTTGCGAATGGATTAGATCGCGGCTCCCATGTGGGAGACCTGTGTTCAAATCCACGGCGACTGCACTAGACATAAGGCCTTTAAATTCATCAGGCTCTCGTCCCACCTGTCCTACCCAACCCTAAAAACGGTAGTGCATGAAGTAAAGCAGAGAGAATGATAATGGAAAAGTATGGTAATGGGAAGGTATGATAATTAGAAACTGAAAGGGGAAAAGGTATGATAATGATGAAGTTAGGGTAAAAGGGGTACAGTAATGCGGAAGTGATGATAAATAAATACAGTAATGAAAAGTGATGATAGATACAGTAATGAGGAGTAATGATGAGATACATTAATGATGAGTGGATGCTAGATACATTAATGATGAAGTAATGATAGACACAGTAATGAGAAAGTAATGATAGAAAGACAAAGTAATGATGAAGAAATGATGAAATGGTGATGGTGATGGAATGATAATGATGAAATTAGAATGAAAAGGTATGATAATGATCAAATGTAAAGGTATGATAATAACGTTGTTCTCCTTCAAAGGCAGAATATCGATGATGAGACAGTAGAGCGGTATAGTGCCGATGATGCGTGGGTGGAAAGATATGATATTGATCTGTAGATGACAAAAGTCAGGATTTAGATGCGTGGGTGTAAAGACATGAGACTGGGACAGCGTGGGTGAGAACTTCAGTTATAATTAAATTTGGAATAGGAATTATTTGAAAATGAAGTGACATATAATTGATTTTTATTTTGTAAAGAGAAGGAAGATATCAGAATGTATTTGGGTGAATTGTAGCGTTATTTGAGAACATAGATGACCTGGTATAGTTTTATACACACTTAAACAAACAAGTTGGGGTAAGGAGGGGGATAGATACTTCAACGCACGAGAGAAATTTTGAAATACATGAAATAAAGAAGAATAAAGAGGTTGGTGGTCCCGGGGCACGCTCCATGTAACAATAATACCGACTAGCTCAGACAGGAAATTCAAAATTTACGTTTAATGGAGGGCTGGTTTTTGTGTATGTCTGATAGAACATTGTACGTTTTTAGTTTTGTTTTTTTTATTTTACTCATTTCTATGAGTCTATTATTTTATATTTATTATTGATTATTGAGTTATTTATTGATAAAAAATGTTAATCCTGATATTCCTTAGCTTTAAACCTAACTTGTAACATAATATAACTTTGATTTAGTTTTCGTGTTGTTTTTAAAATGGATTCGTCTTTATACAACAATACTGGAATGTGAGGTCACGTGACAGTTGTGGTCTTATTTCCTAGAATGTTTACCTGAGCCCGCCGGTCTAACGTTATCGAAGGTCACGTCCGGGTTCAACTTCACAGTAGGCGTAGATTTTTTTTTTTATCGAAACGGCCTGGTCGACCACCCAAGGGGTCCCAGGAAAATTTGGGAGAAACCGCCCAGGTTTTTGGCCCCTCCCATTTCCCAACAGTCAAAAAAATTTGGGGTAATATTTTCCCTTTATCCCACGTGATTTTAAAAAGGTTTCTTTTTTTTTTTTTATTTATGAGTAAATATGTACGAAAGATACACTCCACCCACAGCACACACCCACAGCACACACCCACAGCACACATATTCATAATGGCAACGTGTGGGTGGGAAACATGGACTTTTAAAAAAGTAGTAAAAAAGGCATGTATGTTTTTTTAAATTGTGTTACAGAAGAGTTCACTGTATATTACGGACAATGGGGGGAACACATTGATCTATTCGGGAAGTTAAAAAACAAAGGAACTGAAGATAAAAAAGAGAAATGAAAAATGAAAATATTTTGACATAAAAAGGGGAATAAAGGGTTGAAAAGGGAAAAGGCCATTCCGGAAAATAGGAGGGAGGAAGCCACGGAAAAGATGGATTCAAGATGTGACTGATTGTAAAAACGGTAAAGAGTGAGGAGAAGATGGACTTGAGAGAGAAAATTCGTATTCATCTTTGTATTTATCTTTGTATGCTGATCTTTGTTTTTGATCTTTGTATTCTGATCTTTGTATTCGTTTTTGTATTATGACCCCTTATTTTTGGTTACTAAATGACGAAAATGCACTCCGGGCAGACCCGTTCTCAGTCTCCTAAAACATATGTCAGTTTATGAACATTTATGGTTCTCATAGCTCGCTATTAAAACAACCCCTTCTTCCCCTTCAGGCATCCTGTTCTTTACAACGGTAACTCAAACTGCTTAAATCGCGGATCTATTAAACTCTGTGTCGATGAACGATGATAGAATCCCAAAGAACATTCTATAGGTCAACCCCACTGGTGCTAGAAAATGGGCGCCTTTTAAACCTTCAGCACCTGCAAGGTGATCTTTTCATGCGGTATAGACAAAGAACCCGGGGCAGCTGGAAAGACGGGCAAAGCATGGCGAGCGGCAGTGAGGGCGGCTAAAAAAGAAAAAAAAGAAAAACAACATCACATGTGGGAAAGAAACGCAGAGGCAGAAACATATATGAATGTATCAGCTCGCCTTCAGTTTTCCCTGCAGAAACTGTGGCAAGAAAGAAGTGCCCCCGAAAGGCCATTCAGTCACAAGAAACGTTGTATTGGCAGAACATACTAGTAAAGACCATTGTCTCTGGACATAGGGTAAATGAGTACTCAACATTTTTTTAGTATCTTACCCAACAGGTTACTACCAATATAATACTACCCCCCCACTATTATTATCACAATTACTACTAATACAAATTACCTTATTTTCTTTCCCGAAGCAAAAGGTGTGGTTGGCAATGAGTGAGCAGACAGAATGGCTGGCTCCCCATTTTATAGGGGCCCAACCCCAATGGAAAGTGTTTTTAAACGCCCTAAAATTTTGGGTCCAAGGGTTTTTCTTAAAAACCCCCACGCAACTACTAGATTGCTGTAGGGGGTTTTTAAAGATTAAAGTGGCAAAAAAGGTAAAACAAACAGGTTTTGAGTAGGCTCATCAATCAAAATTAACTGGACGTTCAGTCCTAAAGCTTTAGTTTGCTAAGGAATCAGAGCACGGGGACATGTTGGGAGGCAATGAAGATATTCCAAACTGAAACTGAAATACTACTAATACTATCACCCCCCTGCAGTAACTAAACCACCAAACACAATTGCACTATTCCACTACCACCAACACAATTGCTCTATTCCACTCCCCAAAACAATTGCTCTATTCATCCCCCCCAACACAATTGCTCTATTACCCCCCCCAAACACTTTTGCTCTATTCCACTCCACCAACAAAATTGCTACTATTCCACTACCCAACACAATTGCTACTATTCCACTACCAAACAATTTTTTTATTCCAAATCCACCAAAGGGTTTCTATTCCACTCCCCCAAAATTGTATATTCCCACTCCCCCAACAAATTGCTCTTTTAATACCACCAACAAATTTTTCCTTTTACCACTACCAACACAATTGCTACTTTTCCCATCCCCCAACAAAATTTGTTTAAATTCCCACTACCCCCAACACAATTGTCTTTCCACTCCAAACACCTCTTTTCCATCCCCCAAACACAATTGCTCTATTCCCAAACACAAGCATATTACCACTCCAAAAAAAATTTTCTCTATTACCACCACCAACTTGCTACTATTCCATCCCCCAAACAAAAATTGCTCTATTACCACCCCCCAAACCCAAATTCTACATTACCAACAAAATTGCACTTACCACCACCAAAAACAATTGTACTATTCCCTCCCCCAACACAATTAACTTTTTTAACCCCCAACAATTGTACTATTCCCACTAAACACAAGTATTTTACCCTCCCACCCACAATTGCTACAAACCCCACCCCAACACAATTGCTATATTCCCCTCCACTGGTGAATTTCAACATAAAATAAATTTACATTTTTTTTTTTCTGTTCTCAATCCTGTTTTGCCCCCCAGGCAGTATAAGTAGAGATTTTTAGAAGAACTTTGTGTCCAAAAAAGGTCCACGCCCATTATTCTGAGATCCATCGTTTCCGGCATGCCCTTTACATTGTATCCATTGATGGGGCAGCATCGCTCTTTGAGGTTAACCTGTTGTTAATCTTTTTATTGACCGAACCATTTTTTTTTTTGATGAAGCAGTCGATATTGACCCATTTTTTTTCCGATGTCTTCTTTCTAAGGGTTTTTCTTTTACCCCCCCCCAAAGCGTAGACACATCATCTCGACTAGTTTTTTTTTTTTATCATTTGTTAAACGTCAGGTTTGGGTTTGGGGGAAAAATGTGGGGAGAAAAAATTTTATTGAAGATTGCTTGTTTGTTTCTTGACATGTTTCTTTAAAATTGGGCCCTTTTTCCTATAGTCGTCCATTAATTCGTGGCGTTTGGGTTTTTTTTCGAAAAATTCCGTTGGGTCTCAGGATTTTTGAAGCGCCCTTTAAAAATCCATGACGCTAGAGAAATATTTTTTCCAAAAAAAGTGTAGTTTGAAATATTTCTTCTTCAGGTTATATTAAAATCAACCCCACCGGGTTGACACAATAGTAACAGATCTACGGCAAGGCCCTTGTTCTAAAAATCATTATTAAAAAAGAAATATCGTGGATCAAAAATTTCACGTCCCCCCTAACCCGGTGACTTTGGCGGTTGACGTTTAAAATTTGGGACCGTTTTAAATTATAGGGGTATCCCCTTTGTATAAATATTGTATCATATTTGTTGGTTATCAAAAAGATTTTATTCCCATTATAATAGTCGAATCACTTTTAAAAAAGCAGGGTTACGTTTTTCTATAAAAAAATTTAGGGAATCTAAAAAGGTCATCTATTTGCGTTTCATAACCCTAAAAAAGAAAAACTGGCCTTGGTTAATAGAAAAACTTTTGATGGATTGGCAAAAAAATTAATGTAAGCGGAAAAAGAAAAATTGCGACTTTATTAGATGTCTAAGAGGGAGCCTTTAAAATGTTTGCGAAAATCAACTTTTACCCCAGGAAACTGAAATTAAAACTGCAATCAGATTGCAATAGACATTTTTAAAGTACTCTAAAATTTAAAAAGGGCCGGGGGTTCACCTTCAGAAAAACTAGGCGGGGGAATATTTTTTGGAAAAAACCCTTTAATTCCCCGAAATCAAAAGATCCTGACCGGGGGGCAAAGGGTAATTTTTATTTGGAGAATCCTGGGTCAATGCACACCCACCCAAAACAAAGAATGGCAACAGTAGAGGTGAACAGAAAAAAAATACCAAGCAGCAAAGGCAGCGTATTATACTTTCACAAGGGAAATGTGAAGAAGGTCTTGTCCAAAGCTGGGCTTATTTCCCAAAAAAAAGTACCGACGGTAGAGACCACCCACAGAAATGAATGGACATATTTTCAGGCACTGGGTAGAGAAAAATCTACTTCAATTCTAAACAGACCATCTCGGGAATGGATAAAGCATCCATCCCAACGCAGTATCAGCGGAAGACAAAGACCCAAATGCATCAAATACAAAAAATCAAATTAGGCGGTTTTTGGGAAAAAGTCAGCTTAGATACATATTTGAAACCCCGGGTTTTGCACCTGGTGAGGGTGACAAAAAAGACAAAAAGGGGTTTCATATTGCAAAATCATTGGGAAAAGGCCACGCGCTTTTCGATCCTCCATATCATGCTCAATCCGATAGAGCATGGGGTAAAGTAAACAAGTTGCCGAACAGAACAGGACTTTAAAAAGGTGATGTTGAAGTTCTGACCGAGTTTTTCAAGATAGACATGAGTTTGGAAGAAGTGTGTTGAAATGTGCTGAGAGGAAGACAGTACTGACACCCAGATGTTAAAATTTTTCCCGCCAGTAACAATTATCAACCCATGGGAAACGTTAGATTCGGGATGATACAAACTATTTTTATTACAGACTGAGAAATAGCAACGTATACATTTCCATATCAAATGGTTCCCATCATAAATTTTGGTGAATTTAAGACAGGGGGGTCTAATGGCCCAAAGGAGGCTAACTGTTATATTGTACCCAAGTTACGATTCCCAAAAAAGGGCAATACACTTAATTACTTGACCTATCGTCAAATGGAGAACCCCCTAATGGGAATGAAGGACAAACAGGATCTGTAAAACTAAAATTTGGCCCCCTTTTGCAATTGTCAAAAAAAGATCAAAGGAATTCGCCGATGTGAAAATGTAGCATCTATGGATACTGGAGCTTTATTTTGGGTCAGAATTCAAGGCGCAGAAAAAAATCACTGAGACCCAAACAGGTTTTTTGAAAAATAAATTTAAAACGTTCCAATTAATGGACAGATATAACATTTGATTTGTTTTGTTGCATCTTTTACAATTTACCCACATTTAATATATTTTTCGACCCATCCCCTCTCCCCTGGGTTATCAGCAAACAGCTGCTCTTCGCCCTGACCAGTTTGTGTTTACACTCACAAAAACAATCAAACATTACTTAGGGGATTCCCTTTATTTGTAAATTGACTAAATATAAAATTTATTGCTTTTGGGGTTCTTTTCAAGCTGACTATCCGTCATCAGGGCCACGGCGATATGTAGGCAGTCATCGTTTACTACCTCCCAGAATCATCGAAGTCCCTGAGGGGGTCTTGTTCTCGTCTCGGAAAGACATATGACCAAGTAGAGGAAAAATTTTATACCCGATATATAAAGATAAACTTTTAGGTCCTATTTTTTTCATTGCCCTTCGGCACGATGTGATATGGTCAAATCATGCAGGTTCCCTTTACTTAATGCGTCTCCGGTACCCATTGACCCATCGTTCGAAAGCAATGACAAACTACGAACGTATAAGGGGTTTTTTAGAAAACAACAATAGTTTACTGTGGTTAGGCTCCCATGTAAAGGATATCCTTTTTCATTCGACTTGAGAGCCAGTACGGACGGAAAAATTTTTTTTACACTTGAACCGGGACGATTGCCAAGCAGTGCATAACAACTACGCTATTTGGTCTACCCCCATTTTTCCAAGGTATTCTTCTTTCTCCCCCCTTTTCTTAAATTTTTCCCTTAATTTTTTAGTTCCAAAAAACTTTAAACTTGTTTTTATTCTCTAAGTCCCCAAAAATTCTTGACAGTTCTTAATTTCTCTAAACAAATTTGAGTTTTCATTTTTTTGTTTGAAGAAAAGTCAAAAAATTTGGGACGAGTCCGTGTTCGGGAAAGACGATTTATTACTTGTCCTTGTGGAAAACGTTGACGACTTTATGACTTTATTTGTTAGATGTATAAAATATAAAATAGTGTCATTGTTTGCGGTGATTTTTGGGAGGCAGAACTGAAAAAGGAAGAATCAATCATTCAAAATTTGTCAACTTTTAACGTGTAGTGTGCCCCGCAGGACTAAAATTTATATTTCAAACGACTGGGAAATGAAGGAGGGAATAACCACTCATCCACAAGGACCAGTGGTGTTATAGATCATATCAGGAAGAAAATCGTCATACATATGATTGATTTTTTTTTGTTTTATTTTTTCCGATCCAGTAGCATTGGCTTTCAGTTTTCGGCTCGGTGCCGGCCCGAAACCCCTTCGGTTCGATGCCACAAACACCTAAATCTGGAGAATCTGGGGTTTTTTCTGCCCGCGGAATTTAACAACCACAGGGGCTTCCCCCGACAGCTAAGAACCCTTGGCAAGCAGGCATTCAATGTAATTCAAGCAAAGTTCTGTCCAAAATTGTTTTCTATGCTTTCTATTGGGTTCTGTCTTTCTGGTTTATTTATTTATTTTTTGTAGGCATCGAAGCCGCGGTAGCGGGTTGTTAGTGAACCCCTTTCCCAAGGCGGGTTTCCTTAACCCGCAGGGGCGTAATTTTTCCGACGGTTTCGGGTCGACCCAGCCTCAACTGGGTACCAACATGCTCTGGGAAAGTCAACGGCCCGGGGTGATGGCCAATACCCATCGTGTGCCGACGGTCAATGAATAATAACCGCCTACCAAAGGAAAAGGGTTTTTTATTTTTTTTTTTTTTTTATCGATTGTTTCACATGTAGTTATTTTTGGGGATTGTGTTTAAATTTTCCATTTTGGTTCTGTATCACAGATTAGGTATACAAATGCTGTTGATCATCTGTTTCTTAGCTGTCATTGAGAATGAGATGTTTTGGGGGGCCTTAATAATAATTTAGCTACTAGGTTACAGCATTTTTTTGCAATCTACCCCTATTTTTTCAGTATCCCATCTTCTGTGAATATGCTTCCTAAGTATTTGAATTCTTTCACTTTAGTATCCTTTTACATGGATGTTTTTTTTTATGTTTTCTTATTTCATTATTTCGGTTTTAGATTATTGAAAACAGAAATCTTTTATATGCCTAACCATTTTAAAGTTTCTTTCTTTAAAATAATTAAACACTGGGATTATTTTTGTTCCCACTTGTTTTCTTTAAACCCTTCTTTATATGTTTTCCTGAAAACCCCCTTCTGGTTCACAGTAGAAGAGGCGCCATGGCGTCTGGTATGGCGCATCTGAGGGATTTTCTTAAATTTGTTTTCCCAAATACCGTCACCGCCAAAGGGGGCCCTGTCCTTCTTCCTCGTGGTTTTGTTGTTTACAACCAATTTTAATCCTCTTATCCTTTGTTTGATCTTTGCCAAAACGTATAGTTGTACATTGGGTTTTTGGGGGCCCCAAAAACATAGACTTCTACAAGGAAAATGCCGCCATATTGTTTTGGGCCCCAAAGGTGCAAAAAAAATCATTTTTACCTGCCCGCATTCAAGAGGTGATAAAAATATTGGGGAAATCGGATGCCCTTCCCAAAGGTGTAGAAGACGAGCGTTTGGGTCTACCAAACCAATGTGCAATATACACGTTCTTAAAGATCAAACATATCAAAAGAGTAATTTTGGTGGTAAAGAACGAACGCAAAAAAAAGAAAGGACACATGCATCGATTTGCCCAAAACCCCCTTAGTCGCCTATTTGGCTGCGTGACAGGTAGATGGTTCTATTCTTTTAAACCCCCTTTGCCCCTAACCACCAGGCGACAGGCATGCCTTTTCCTCCTTCAGAGGTAAAACACTTCGTTAACAATGTTTCTATTCTTATTGCTTATTATTCTAGTATTACCATTGAATCTAATTTCAATTTTTTTTGAAACAGTTTTATATGTTCCCGAGGACAAGTTTGAGAACCACTATTTCTGACGTTTAAACTTGTTTAATCTTTTCTAGAATGTTTTACTAACTGACATATATTATTTAGACAAAAGGTCGGTCATGTGCCAGCAAAAATTTTGTAAACATTGTTGGAATACTGACACAGAATTGTCAGAAAAAAATCTGCAACTTGACACTATAATAAGAACCAACTTGAATTTAATACCAGAAAATTGACAATAATACTAGAACCAACTTGACGATATTAAAAAACCAACTTGACACTATAATACCAAAAACCCAAATTGACACTATAATAAAAGAACAACGCACTATAAATGAGAACCAACTTGACATTGTAATACCAGAACCAACTTGACATTATAATATGAAAACTTGGGTATAAATAGAAACCCAACGCCTATAATACCAAAACCAACTTAAATAATATGAGAACCAACGCCTATAATATGAGAACCAACGCATTGTAATACCGAAACCCAAATTGACATTGTAATACCAGAAACCCAAATTGACCCATAATAAGAACCTACTTGACACTATAAACCAGAAAACCCAACTTGACACTATAATACTTGAACCAATTTGACACTGATATCATTATCAGATTCACAGTATAAATTCATTTCAAATTAATACAGGTCATATCGATTGCCTAGTCCTATCGGAGACAGACGATAAAACGTAGATTTCATGTTCAAGTTGAGCATGTACAAGAACACTGGGATACTGAAAATCAGTACGAGTATGCTGGAAAGCCGCTGCCCATGCAAAATTCATTAAAGGATTGAAATAAAATTCGGGAAAAAGTTGTCACGTCTTCAAAATTATATCAGGAACCTTCGCCGATGCTATAGAGCTCGTGTTAAGATTTCATGTGTAAGAAAGATATTCAAGAACACATGGTTATTCACTGAAATGCAATGATGATGGTTTTATCCATCAATCATTGCCCGTCTGCCCAGCGTGCTCGTAACGCGTTGGATGACGGATGAAACGCCACCTGTGAGTGCGGTTAAATTCCGCGGGCTGGCAGAAAATCCACAGGTTCTCCAGATTTACGGTGTTCGTGGCACCGAACCGAAGAGTAACGATGTCTATGGCACCGAGCCGGAGAGCTGAAAGCTCAAGTGCTTTTGGATCGGAAACAAATCAATCAATCATGTATTTTTTCTTTTTCTGCGTTCTCACTAGATTGGGATTTCGGATTCTCTAATACAGGCAGCCGTCTGCCTCAGATTATCAGCCATGAAATACAGTTTGTCTCGGAAGCTAGTGTAAGTGGGCCACCTCTTTCTTCTCAAGTCTGCATACTGGGGGCATTTCTGTAGAATATAATTCCTATGATTTCTGCTTCCCCGTTTGTGCCGACCTCTTCCTGCAGTAAATTTTGGCCACCCTCGTGATGGTAGGTCTGACATTCTTACTGCGTGGCTAAATCTCCGAGGCAGATTGGCGACCGTAAAATCCGTTATCCCATTCCTCATTGTGAGGGTCGTTGCACCATGTTATGCGCCTTACGGCCTGGTGCATCCGTTTTCTGCAAGCATCTGTTTCGGGTTAGCATTCCCTAGTGGACACGTGCATCCGATTTCATCCAAACCTCCTTAGTCGGCTCTTACAACATGCGTGGCAGGTAACAGTAGTCCTATTCTTTACACCCCAAATTTGGAACCCCATAACCACTTGGGCGAATCATGTGTATAACTCGACATTATCGTTCCTAATACGATCTTCAGAAGTGAGCAAGTTTATTAATTTGAACCAAGTTCAACTCTACAATATAAAATTAAATATTCCATAGCCTTTTCAGACCTTATAATATTCTTCTCTTTCTTGTGCGTTCACCCGCTAGGAACTCAGGCCTAGCCATGGCGCCTTGTATACGCTTGTAATTGATTTTTCCGTGAAGTCTTGCTTTTCTTATTATCAGTGTCCCCCGCAATACATTAATGCCTTCTCGGATTTCAGAGGTACCGTAGGATATTAATTTCACTTCATATGTCTTAGACCTAGTATGCAGGAGGTAGAAGGACCTATTCATTTCCTCAAGTGTTGAACATCGAATGTGGGATTGAACACGCAACTCTCTTGAGTCGAACTCGATAGGCGAACGTTAACGCCTTACACTCATCCGATCCACGAACTCTGAGCAACAACCCGGAACGTTAACGCCTACACTCATCGATCCACGAACCGGCAACAACCGGAACGTTAACTTACACTCATCCGATCCACGAACTCTGGGCAACACCCGGGAACGTTAACGCCTTACACTCATCCGATCCACGAACTTGCAACAACTCGACTTGCCTTCTTCCCTCCCCAAATTTAGAGTCTTGTTCCAGTGTCGTCACACTGTTACCGGTTGTTTGCCCAGTGTCGTCACACCTGTTACCGGGATTGTTGCCCAGTGTCGTCACACTGTTACGTTGTTCCGGTGTTAGTTGTTGCCCTGTGTCGTGGTTTTCTGTTTTTGTCTTCCGCTGTTCTAGTGGTTTGGGTGATTGTTATTTTTGCTCTTTGACAGGATTCTGCTATGCCATCTAACCATCTTTTTCGGTGTCTTCCTCTCGCCTTCTTTCCTGTTCTGTTGTAGAAAACTCTGTTTACTGCGGAATTTGGATGCATTCTTATTAAGTAGCAAAACCACTTCATTCTTTGTTTCTCAATGTAATTCAAGCAAGGTTCTGTACCAACTTTCTTTCTTATGCTGATGTTGGTGACTTTGTTTCTCAATGTAATTCAAGCAAGGTTCTGTGCCAACTTTCTTTCTTACACTGATGTTGGTGACTTTGTTTCTCAATGTAATTCAAGCAAGGTTCTGTACCAACTTTCTTTCTTACACTGATGTTGGTGACTTTGTTTCTCAATGTAATTCAAGCAAGGTTCTGTGCCAACTTTCTTTCTTACACTGATGTTGGTGACTTTGTTTCTCAATGTAATTCAAGCAAGGTTCTGTACCAACTTTCTTTCTTATGCTGATGTTGGTGACTTTGTTTCTCAATGTAATTCAAGCAAGGTTCTGTACCAACTTTCTTTCTTATGCTGATGTTGGTGACTTTGTTTCTCAATGTAATTCAAGCAAGGTTCTGTACCAACTTTCTTTCTTATGCTGATGTTGGTGACTTTGTTTCTCAATGTAATTCAAGCAAGGTTCTGTGCCAACTTTCTTTCTTACACTGATGTTGGTGACTTTGTTTCTCAATGTAATTCAAGCAAGGTTCTGTACCAACTTTCTTTCTTATACTGATGTTGGTGACTTTGTTTCTCAATGTAATTCAAGCAAGGTTCTGTACCAACTTACTTGCTTATATTTCAACGCTACATTACCAGAGACAATAAGTTATAAGTAATTGAAAGCCTCCATTCAAGTCGCTTACAATGAAGGCAGAGTTCACCCTGGGGTCACAGAGAATATCACCTTATCGCCCCTGGTGTGTCTAACGTATTACATATCTCTCATCTCTGAGACGAAGATGTGAATTAACATAAGGTCCTTGTTCTATCATTCTCCCACAGATGATGTACATTTTAGGAGGGTTACTTGATCAGCTGGGCTTTTTTTTTTTTTTTATCCTTCAGCGTTGTTCCAGTTTGGTTCATTCTTAGACACGTTTAGTTGTTCTTGATAAGATAATTATATCCTCAATAATTGGTACAACATAAGTGTTATTTGTGTGAGCAGATATCGGTCACTATATGACGTTGTCATTATTCTATTCATGTTCAGTTAGCACATAAGTTGTGACATGTTGTGACAAACTGTAACATGTTGTGATATGTTGTGACATGTTGTGACATAATTTGACAAGATGTAATAAGATGTGACATGATATGATAAGATGTGACAAGATGTGACATAATTTAACAAGATATGACATAATGTAACAAGATGTGACGAGATATGACAAGATATCATAAGATGTGACATAATGTGCCAAGATGTGACATGATGTGACAAGATGTGATAAGATCTGACATGATGTGACATAATGTGACAAAATGTGACATTATGTGACTAGCTGTGACATGCTGTGACATAATTTGACAAGATATAACAATATGTGACATAATGTGACTTGATGTGACATAATGTAACAAGATATGACCAGATGTGAGACGATGTGACAAGATATGACAGAATGTGATAAGATATGACATGATGTGATAAGATGTGACAAGATATAATAAGATGTGACATGATGTGGCATAATTTGACAAGATATAACAGTATGTGACATAATGTGACATAATGTGACATAATGTAACAGGATATAACAAGATGTGACCTAATGTACATAGATGTGACAGGCTGTGACAAGTTGTGACATGATGCCACATGATGTGACAAGATGTGACAAGATGTGACAGGATATGACAAGATGTGACATAATGTACCAAGATGTGACAGGATGTGACAAGTTGTGACATGATGCCACATGATGTGACAAGATGTGACAAGATGTGACAAGATATGACAAGATGTGACAAGATGTGACAAGACATGATAAGATGTGACATAATGTACCAAGCTGTGACAGGATGTGACAAGTTGTAACAAGATGTGACAAGTTGTGACATGATGTGACGAAATAGTTCAAGTCGTGTGCACAATTGGTGTCAATTATCAGACCGCTGTACATATCTCTATCATTATGCCTAGTCTTCTTCTTCTTTGCGTTCGTTCTTTACGACCAATTTTAATCACTCTTTGTGATATGTTTGATCTTTGCCAAGAACGTGTGAACGTTGCACATTGGTTTGGTAGGCCCCTAAACGCATAGACTTCTACACGTTTAGGACACATGCATCCGATTTCAGCCAAACTTCCTTAGTCGCCTCTTACGACATGCGTGGCAGGTAACAGTGGTTCTATTCTTCACATCCCAATTTTGTGCCCTTGTAACCACTCGGGAGATGCCTAGTCATTATCGTTCTAGCATTTTGACATAAATCCCCACTTTATAGTACCACCAATGCTGAACTGTACTGTAATACTGTGCTTGGGCAGATCGATCAGATGGCGATATCGTCAGAGCTGACTTGTTACTTCCTATGAAACGTCACAATGGGTATCTTTGCCGTGACTACTTTATTGATATATGTACAAGAAGAAGAGGTAGCAGAAGTAGACGTGTAAGCGGAAGAAGAAGAAAAGGAAGGAGATGAGAAAGAAAAAAGAAGATGAAGGCAAAAAATAAGAAGACAAAGATGAAGAAGAAAAAGTAAAAGAAGAAATAAAATAAAATGAAGTAAAAGAATAATAAAAAACGAAAAAGTAGAAAAAAAAGTAGATGAAGTAAAATAGAAGATGAAGAAGAAAAGAAGAAAAAAGAAGATAATGAGATGAAGAAAAGAAGAAGAGAAATAAGTAGAAGAAACAATATACAGAAAAATGGAAAAGAAAAAAAATTAATAATCTGAATAAGAAGAATAGAAATAAAACTAAAAGAAAATTACTATTCTAAAACAAATGATTATGTTAGATTCTGACGTTTCCTATTTCCAATTTTTGCTTAGTCATTAAATGAAATAGGTCAGGACTATGAACTTGCGACCGTGATCCTGGAGCAGACTCACACATGGGTCCTCTTATCTTGTTGTCTCTACATGAGTTCATGAATGAGACGACTGAAATACGAAACCACGATGTTTCTGAATGAGCATTGACAACAACTGTTCACTTTTAGATAAAAAGGCTTATTTTGTCTTTCACACAGTCATGGAGTCTGTTTTATAACGAGTAACATCTACATTACACAAACAACAAGAACGTAAATCCGGTCCTTTGAAACTAAATGCTACAGAAAGATCCTACGATGCCATGGGGACAGAAGAAAGAAAGAACACTGATGTCCTGAAAGAACTAAATGTTAAAGAGAATTGGCTGATAAAAACATACTATACAGAAAAATTACATACTTTGGAAACATCAAGCGTCATGATGGCCTGGAGAGAACAGAATCCCAGGGCGCAGAATATTAGAAGGCAGGTTCCCAGGACGCAGACCAAGAAGAAGATGGCTACAAGATATTAAAGAAACCATGAACATGACCATCGACGAAGTGGGTGAACTGGCTAGAGACATAATGAATAATTTCAGATGCGATGCAATGAGAGCAACGTCCTACGCCCTCGTATAAAGGATACGCACCTTGATGATGAACATCTACTTTGGACATTTAATAAGAATGGAATTCAACCAACCGTAAATAATATACAAGAAACAATAAGAAGATCAGGTACCAGAGCCAAGGGAAGACCAAGAAAATCTTGGAATAGACAATATCAAGACCACACTAAATATACACGGATATAACACAACAAGGGCGACTAATCTGACCTAAAATGCAAATTAAAGCTTCCACCCTCCGCTTAACAGCAAGAGAGGACCACTAATTCCATCATCCACCTGGAGTCAGACAATAGAGAACATCTACAGCATCCCATTAACAGACTCCATTTTGATTGATTGATTGAAAGGACCATCATCATTGCACTTCGGTGAGTAACCATGTGTGCTCCGATCTCTTTCTTACACAGGAGGATCTCATCGACAGTGCACGAACTCCGTAGCACCGGTTTGGATCCCTGATGTAATTTTGAAAGTAGTGAAGATATTTTGTAGAAATTTTATTTTGAATCCTTTTTATAATGAATTTTGCCCGGGCAGCTGCTTTTCAGCCTGCTCTCATAGATTTTGAACGGCCAATGCTTCTTTTACGTGCCCAATTTGAACAAGGGACCTATGTTTATCGTCAGCCTCCGATAGGACTAGGAACTCGATTTCACCTACACATAGATCAGGGAACTCTGGAAAAATATCCTGATGTCTCCATGAGGAAGTTAACCTGTTACCTTTGTCACGAGAGGCAATAGCATAACATAAATGTGTGGGTGAAGGCTTGCTTTACTTATCACTAGTGTCTCGCCATTCCCTCGTTTGAGGAAGCCTTATTCGATTTCAATTTAAAAAGAAAGAAAATTAGTAAACTAGCATAGAACTGGTATAGTTATTTGCCACACGCTGAGATTCATACTGAGGAGGAAACTAAAGCAATTATGGATTAATTATTTCAATGTGGTGGCGTCTTTGACTTAGAGGATAATGACTCGGTCTATTAACCCCGATGTTCTGAGTGCGAATAACGCTGTGGACAGTGTGATTGCAAATTGTTTCGCTTGGATTTTTACAAAAGGACGATGTCACCACCCGTTCAGAAAGCAATGGCAAATTACTGAAAGTAATAATGCCTAGAAAATTCACAAACAGCGTTAAAAAGCTGGGGTTGATTCGTAAAGTCATGTAAAGGATATGCAATTAACTTTTAACTTATTTCAATGATCAGTGATCAGAATCTGACATTTAAACTAAACTAAAAACTTTCTCCAGCTTCAGAGGTATTAATAATAATAGTTCACCTCGTTCCGTTATACGTTACATAGGGCCTACAAGCAATATCTCCATACCGATCTATCCTGGGCAACTCGCTCAATCTCTTTCATGGATATTTCACGATTTTTCTTACCTTGCTCAGCAGATTTCGTTTCAGGGTCTCCTTATGGCGTCTTATTTTTCCTTGAACTATTTGCCTCCCACTTTAATGCCTGTTGTGGTATTCTGTGATTATTTCTTTCAGGTGTGTCACCTGGTATGAAAACGAATTTTTGACTTAACTTACTTTAGACATGAAAGTTAACTCATTTCACGCAGTTCTTGAAAGCTAAAAATGTTACAGTGAACGTTTTGGCAAAATGATAATTCATACTGATGAAGGTTGTCATAATGAACAAGTTGTTATTTAACATTAGTGAAGAAGCACTTAATGATGTGGACGACCTGACAGATGTTTGGTGTTGATATTATTTTGACTGTTCCAGCTGTTTGGTGTTGCTATTATTTTGACTGTTCCAGCTGTTTGGTGTTGCTATTATTTTGACTGTTCCAGCTGTTTGTTGTTGCTATTATAAGAACTTATGAGTAGGTATATCTACAATATATCACTTATGATGTATATATATAAGCATGGTGCTAGTTACGATCTCGATCCGTTTTGACTGAAATTGACGTGCATGTCTCTTTCTGTTGTCGGTGTTTGTGTTTGTAATATTTTGATACGTAATGATTATCATATTATATTGTTGATCTGTCTGGTAGCTATGTTGTTTAGTGCGCTGTATATGTTGATCTGTCTGGAAGCTATGTTGTTTAGTACGCTGTATATGTTGATCTGTCTGGTAGCTATGTTGTTTAGTACGCTGTATATGTTGATCTGTCTGGAAGCTATGTTGTTTAGTGCGCTGTATATGTTGATCTGTCTGGTAGCTATGTTGTTTAGTGCTCTGTATATGTTGATCTGTCTGGTAGCTATGTTGTTTAGTACGCTGTATATGTTGATCTGTCTGGAAGCTATGTTGTTTAGTGCTCTGTATATGTTGATCTGTATGGTAGCTATGTTGTTTAGTACGCTGTATATGTTGATCTGTCTGGTAGCTATGTTGTTTAGTACGCTGTATATGTTGATCTGTCTGGTAGCTATGTTGTTTAGTGCGCTGTATATGTTGATCTGTCTGGTAGCTATGTTGTTTAGTGCGCTGTATATGTTGATCTGTCTGGTAGCTATGTTGTTTAGTGCTCTGTATATGTTGATCTGTCTGGAAGCTATGTTGTTTAGTGCGCTGTATATGTTGATCTGTCTAGTAGCTATGTTGTTTAGTGCTCTGTATATGTTGATCTGTCTGGTAGGTGTTTGTTAAGTCTGTTATTTCATATCCTGTGTCGGAAGATGATAATATTTTGGCTCTCCATAGTAATGTTTGTGTGTGTGCGTGTGTGCGTGTGTGTGAAAACAAACAGCAACAATAACGTGTATAGACCATGAAAGAGGAAGGGAAGTTCTTTGTGGCGACGTTGTTAAACAGTTTGTCTGCCCGCCTGCCCGCCTGCCCAGCGTGTTCGTAGCGAGTTGGACTACGGGTGACAAACTCCCTGTGAGTGCGGGTTCAATTCCGTGGGCTGGCAGAAAAGCCACAGGTTCACCAGATTCACACTGTTCGTGACACCGAACCGAAGGGTTACGATGTCCACGGCACTGAGCTGAAGAGCTCTCAAGTGATTCTGGATCAGTTAAAAAAAAAAACAGTTTGTCTTGCGTTATGAAAAATCATGGGTTCAAATCCAGACAGCGTCGTTCGTTCGATACACTGGTGAATGTTTTTTAATGAAATTCTTTAGGATGATTGCTGCTGCTGCTGCTGCTAGGAGTTCGACAAGCTGTGCAATACTATCGACAGGAGACTTATGGTTTCTGTGAACAGTCAGATAAGGAAAATCTAGCGCAGTAAAGTCAATACTTAGCCATTAGAATATTTTATTGGATAAGAAACAAACCGGTTGTGTCAAAATATGTATATATTAACTAACGTGTAGTTTGATTGGTAATTGATTGATTGATTGGTTGATTGATTAATTGATTGATTGATTGATTGATTGAGTGGATGATTGATTGATTGAGTGGATGATTGATTGATTGATTGATTGATTGATTGATTGATTGAGAGATGCGTGGTTGATTGATTGGTTGCGTGTTGATTGATTGATTGATTGATTGATTGATTGATTGATTGATTGATTGATTGATTGATTGATTGATTGATTGATTGATTGATTGATTGATTGATTGATTGGCCATCATCATTGCAATTCGGTGTGTATCCACATGTGCTCCGAACTCTTTTTTACACAGGAAGATCTCAATTGCAGTGCACAAACTCCGTAGCACCGGCGAGGGTCCCGGTGTCATTTTGAAGATAGGAAGATATTTAGAAATGTTATTGTTAATCTTTTTTTTTTTTTATGAATTTTGCCCAGGTAGCGGCTTTCCAGCCTGCTTTTCTCGATTTTGAACTGCCAAGTGTTCTTTAGCGTGATCAAATTAAATACGGGACCTTTGTTTTATCGTCCGTCTCCGATAGGACTATGAACTCGATCTCACCTACACTGAGTTCAGGAATCTCTGGGAAAAAATTCACTATGGCTCCATGAGGGTAGCGAACCGGTTACCTTTGGCACGAGAGACGAACACCAAGCCTCTACGCTACAGAGACCTCGTGGTCGTGTAGAATGTATAGGTGTTGTTTCTATCGTACGATGCACGTCACTATTTAGTCTAATTCGTCATTGATTTCTGTGTATCCATAAATAACCTATGTACCAACCAACATTTGATGTATCAGGTTGTAAAACGGGAATAGCTCCCGCATATTTGAAGGCAATAACTTTATATCATATTATATTCACGAGTGGGGTGATAATTAAAAATGAAATTAACTTTCTGCGCTTCACTGACTTAGTAATGAACACGTTTAACTTAGATCGCAAAGCTACTGCTGAATTGTAGTTTGATTGGGGACAATCAAAGGCTAGCGGAGTAAACCGTACACAAAACTGGACGGAAGGCAAACCAAGTAGTCCAAAAAAGATAGGTTTTCTGGGCAGATGACGATAATCAGCCCTGGAGGGTAGGTCGTCTAAGGGTCGCTCCCCTAAAAGAAAATAGCAACCTGCTGCCTTGTAGGTTGACTGGGGACAGCAAAAGGCTAACGGAGAGCGAACCCAGTAAACGCTGGTTGAAATCGGACACTTCACCGACGGATAAGCACTAGAGCTCTAAATGTTACTGAAGATTGTAACGTAACATTGCCTTCTTTGCAAAGGCTGTGTATATATCACAGAATGATAAACATGGCCCAAAAAGAACGATCGGAGAGAGAGAGAGAGAGAGAGAGAGAGAGAGAGAGAGAGATCGCAAAGTAAAAGTAATATAAAACAAATGTTATTCTTAACCGTAATGTAGCGATAGTTCTATAGACAGGCCCATAGGTAATCTGTGTCCAGTTGACGTCGAATGGTATGATGCTGATGGTTCCCGTTATCCGATGTTTAAACATATTTCTCATGCAGGCTTTCATGCGCCCATTCATGTTTGTTCAAAAGCTCAAGTGCTTATGGATCGGGAACAAAAAAAAATTTTAAATACCATGAATAGAGCAGAAAAGAAATAGATCTGTTTAGAAGAACTCATAATTAAAGAAAACATGCTGATGCTACACAAAATAATGAGAAAATTGAAGTATTTTGGACATATAAAAAGACACAAAGAACACAATTATCAAAGGTGGCATCTCGACAAAGATTAGATTACATGTACATGGATTTTTCATGATCCTTCTGTCTTCTGTCTTCTTCTTCGATCGCCTGCTGTCAATTCAGGCGGAAGTCATGATGCCTGGTAGTGCGCTTCTGACTGATTTTTCCGTGAGGCCTGCTTACCATTTGACTAATGTTCCTCGCCATGCGGTGGGACTTGGCCGGCTTCAGAGTTAATCTTTCTATAAAACCACATATATATGTAGCTTCCAGATATCTTGTTCATTGTATGTTCATTGTCAACAGTTTACTGTCATACAGAAGTATTGTATACCTAGCCAGCATTTTTGTTTCGGAAAAAGGGACGAATAACTAACTAAATCCAACATCGATACAGTAAAGTAAATTAAATTATATGACAAATAGTACCAATTTTAAAATGCGAACATGTCACCTTGAACACTAAAAGAGCAATGTACAACACAATCTTACTCACGATATTATGATATATGAACGATGACATCAAATTATCAAAGAAAAGTAGTCACAACAGAGATGAAGTGTCTACGCAAAATGCTGGGAGTAACAAGAAGAGACCGGTTGAGAAATGAAGATATCAGGGGAAGTGGACAGAACATCAGTACTGAACTTCATCAGAAACAACAAATTATATGGTTCGGCCACATAAGCAGATTACCAACAGACAGTGTGCCTCAAAGAGCAATGTTACTCCAATACAGTGGATATAAAGCAAAAACCCGTTCACGCAAAGGTTTTAGTTTTTAGTTTTAGTCGTCGGATCACCATCACTGCACGTCGAACAAATTAGTCCATAAGTGCTCCGATCTCTCCCTCAGTATGTCCATCAGCGTGTGGCGACTAACGACACCGGTTCTTTGTTGGTTTACAATTCTTCTTTGTCTGCCAGCATAGCGTTCTTGTCGAGCTACACCACACTTAACTTTGAGTTCTTGCAGTCTGGTTAGTGTTGTGGATGCACCGCTATTACGTGAATCATGTACACGCCCTCTCTCCCTTAAGGAATTTATAATATCAGCCTGGTCCATTGCTCGTCCGCTTTGGACAGCAGCCATACCTGCAAGCCTATCCGCACGTTCATTCCCCTTACACCTGCATGCCCTGGTACAAAAATAAAACTGATCTTTGTCAGCTTAGACCTCCCCAGCGATTCTATCCAATGTCTCCTAGCCCATCCTGTTTCAATCTTCCTGAGCATACTCATTGAGTCACTGAGAAAACATGCATGGATAAAAGTCTGTGATTCTAGCCAAGGTGGAACTCAGAGATAACAGAGGCGGTGAAAGACACTATTTATGAAGCGCAAACTAAAGTCCACTCTCTAAATCTCTTCTTATCCTGACGCTGTAGGCTGGGTACTGGGTATGAATTTATTTACAGAAGCAAAACATAAGTATTTCATATAGCAGTGAAATATTTTGTATCAAGTTAATTTTAATTATTTTGAATCACTCAACAGGGCAAAATGATCTCGGTTATTTTTAACTTAAGCGGATTAATGTTTAGAACGGCCATATTTGTTCTATTGCAGACGGAGAAGTCGTTAAAACTAGATATGCTATTTACTGTGATAAAGCTGTTTGCAAATCAGATCTGAAAGATTTGTTTTTATTATTAGAGCATAAAAGCTGAACTAACAATAATAGATTTCGTTCTGACCTAGTTGAGCCAAATCTAGGTCAATTGAAAATGACTTGTGTTCTATGACTAAAAGTCTATGGTGATTAGTAGGTCAAATGAAATCTCAGAAATTCGAAATAGTGAAACTGAATTTGACTAAACACATACATACACACATGTGCACACACACACATGCACAAACTGACACACACACACGCACACTCCAACATTGACACAAGAGCCAGCGCCTCCACTACCCTCAACTTACAACAATAAACAGTTATTCTGCGTAATGCATGTGATAGCAATAGTTAGTGTAATGGAATCCTACCAGCTTGTTCAAGTTGGTCAAGGTTTGACATTTTCAGTAAAAGTAGAATATGTTTTTCCTACAACAACTGTTCACATGACCACCAAGCCATGGGCGTCCACGCGTTGACAAGCGGGAGGGATAGGCTGGGTTCCATACAATTTACACCCACCCCCACCCCACCCCACCCCCATCACTTCTTCCTTTCCTACAACATTTTTTTTTAAAACATTGTTATTGTCTGTTGAGAACAAGGAGTTGTTTTTTGGGTAAGAACTTCCGTAATGGCTCGCTGGTTGTATTCGTAAGAGCGTTCGCACTGCTAGGCTAGGCAATGGTTGTGGTAAGACATAATGGTAAGAGGTTCGAATCCTGTGTTTGTCAATTTGTTTTTCGGAATCTCTTATTACCTGTACACGATCTATTTGTTGCTCTTATTGTCTGTTGCAAACCAGTTATGCCTTAAACATCTGTAAATGCCCGCCTGCCCAGTGTGTTCGTAGCGTGTTAGACGAGGGGTGACAAACCCCCTGTGAGTGCGGCTCAATTCCGCAGGCTGGCAGAAAAGCCACAGGTTCTCCAGATTTACGGTGTTCGTGGCATCGAACCGAAGGGTTACGATGTCCATGACACCGAGCCGAAAGAGTTGAAAAGCTCAAGTGCTTCTGGATCCGAGAAAAAAACACATCAGTAAACAATTCATATTTCTATACATGGAGGCCGCTGTTGGAGGGAATGGCTATGCCAGGGGCATACAGCCATGTCCCCTGGGCAGAGAGCCTCATACAGACAAGTACCCTAGTTTAGAGTAGTTGGTAAGATATATTATATTAGTTGAGACTATGTGTTGCACTCTCTAAGCAGAAGCGCAACACATAACAACGAGACATGACGTAGAAACAAAGATAGGTAGTTAGGAAGTGACGGAAAAGGAGAGACAAGATGACCTCCCAAGTGAGAACATGTCACTGTTCATTCTTTTACTCAAAAGCTATTCTCGGTCAGGTGATGTAATCCTTGTATTTGATTGACATATTTGATTGACGAACATTATGCAACTCTCATGTATTAAAGACCTTATCGCACCCGTTAGTTCACGACTGGTTTGTCAACATTTAACGTTGTAACGTGCATTCATTGTGTGTCAAACAGAAGCAAAAGGTACCCCACTCGCACTACCAAGACGTACCCTATCTGTACTATCATGAGGTACCCCTACGAAACCCCCACACTAAATGTCATCTACTACCACCATCGCATCGCAACTACTACACCGCAATAGAAAACTTAATCTGAATTTAGTCTTCCCCATCTCCGCCTAGTAAACTACATACAAAGTCTCCCGAGTGGTTACCGAGGACCAAATTAGGAGGGTAAAGAATAGTACCACTGTTACCTGCCACGCATGCCGTAAGAGAGGAATACGGAGGTTGGTAGTGATGCTAGCTACCCCACACCGTAAAAACACTAGATAGCTACAGAAATCACAACCAAGAAAATTCATAGCTCACCACCTGAGGAAGAAGGGGGACCCGCAACGGTGGAGACGGAATGCAAGAAAGTGAGGAGAGAGGGGAAGATATGGAAAAGATGACCTAGGATAAGCGGATTTGGCCAGAGCCAACTATAAACTTATGGGCCTTCGGATTCAGGTAAGAATTATGGGAAATCAGATCACAACTTCACCACGTGATCTCGCATTCCCGTATTGTTGTATATAGACGAATTCATTTTTAAATCAACATAAAATGCTAAATCGAAGTTATATTATGCAACAAGGTAAGTTTAACAATAAGGAATATCAATATTATGAATATTGTTCACCAATAAATAACAATAGACTCATAGAATTGAGTAAAATTGCAAAAAAAGTGTGTAGTGTTCTATCAAACATCTGTAATTTCCAGCCCCCTTTCTGATCTAGGTCAGGGAATCCCCGGTCAGTTGTCTGGCCTAGTTATCTAGAGTTGATGTGGTTTGGCAGGCCTTGGCTGCAGATCTATGCCTGCCTATGGGCGAAGGGGTGGAGAAGAAATTACCAAATACATTGTTTTTTTTATTCATTCCTCCCTCTCTTCTCCCTCATGGGAAAGTTATGTGGAAGCCCATGCACATAGAACCAGTTAAGTACACCAGAGACCTTAAGATATAAAGGTGGCCGGCATGATATTGACCACATTACATTTTATTAATGATTCTGTCGACGTATTTTTACAATTTACCACATGGTATGAAAACGGGTTTTAAAAAAAAATAAATGTGCATTTTTATTGTACTTTTTTATGGAAGAAATAATTTCTTTGCACAGTGTTTCTTCATATGGATCGATCCCTCTCTCTCTCACTCACTTCTCTATGCAAAACTGCACGCCACCTGCTGAGAGTATTCTTCGCACAGAACGAATTCCTTAGCTCTCCGAAAAAAATACACTTTGAACCAAAAAACGATGTCCGGATTTGAACCCAGTATCAGAGACACGCATACTGCAAGTATGTTCAACATACACTGAGCAGAGAGAAAACACATGGCCAATACCCAAGTCAGTCCAAGACAAGCTATATGAAGATGTAGATGGACTCCGGTTGACCAATAGCTGCTTTAGAAGTATACAAATCGATATCAGTCCAAGACAAGCTATATGAAGATGTACATGGACTCTTGTTGACCAATAACTGCTTTAGAAGTATACAAATCGATATCAGTCCAAGACAAGCTATATGAAGATGTACATGGACTCTTGTTGACCAATAACTGCTTTAGAAGTATACAAATCGATGTCAGTCCAAGACAAACTATATGAAGATGTACATGGACTCTTGTTGACCAATAACTGCTTTAGAAGTATACAAATCGATATCAGTCCAAGACAAGCTATATGAAGATGTACATGGACTCTTGTTGACCAATAACTGCTTTAGAAGTATACAAATCGATATCAGTCCAAGACAACTATATGAAGATTACATGACCTTTGACCAATAACTGCTTTAGAAGTATACAAACGATATCAGTCCAAGACAATATATGAAGATGTACATGGACTCGTTGACCAATAACTGCTTTAAAGTATACAAATCGATGTCATCAAGACAACTATATGAAGATGACAGGACTAGACACATAACTGCTTTAGAAGTATACAAATCGATGTCAGTCCAAGACAAGCTATATGAAGATGTAGATGGACTCCGGTTGACCAATAACTGCTTTAGAAGTATACAAATCGATGTCAGTCCAAGACAAGCTATATGAAGATGTAGAATGGTACTCAACGGCTTGACAATCAACTCATTTAAAGTATACGAAGTGGGATATCTGAGTCTAAGACATACTGAGTCTATATGTGAAGATGGTAAGGACTCTTGCTGATAATGCTTATAGGAAGTGTATAAACATTTGCCTGTAGGGGTTCTATAGTGAAGTGGTAAGACATTTTGCCTGTAGGGGTTCTATATGGTGAAGTGGTTAAGACATTTGCCTGTAGGGTCTATATGGAGTGGTTAAGACATTTGCCTGTAGGGGTTCTATATGGTGAATGTTAAGACATTTGTAGGTCTATATGAAGTGTTAAGACATTTGCCTGTAGGGGGTCTATATGAAGTGGTTAAGACGATTTGCCTGTAAGGGGTTCTAATGGTGAAGTGGTTAAGACATTTGCCTGTAGGGGTTCATATGGTGAAGTGTTAGACTTTGCCTGTGGGGTTCTATAGTGAAGTGGTTAAGACATTTGCCTGTAGGGTTCTATATGGGAAGTGGTTAAGACATTTGCCTGTAGGGGTTCTATATGGTGAAGTGGTTAAGACATTTGCTGTAGGGGTTCTATATGGTGAAGTGGTTAAGACATTTGCCTGTAGGGGTTCATATGGTGAAGTGGTTAAGACATTTGCCTGTAGGGGTTCTTATGGTGAAGTGGTTAAGACATTTGCCTGTAGGGGTTCTATATGGTGAAGTGGTTAAGACATTTGCCTGTAGGGGTTTCTATATGGTGAAGTGGTTAAGACATTTGCCTGTAGGGGGTTCTATATGGTGAAGTGGTTAAGACATTTGCCTGTAGGGGGTTCTATATGGTGAAGTGGTTAAGACATTTGCCTGTAGGGGTTTCTATATGGTGAAGTGGTTAAGACATTTGCCTGTAGGGGGTTCTATATGGTGAAGTGGTTAAGACATTTGCCTGTAGGGGGTTCTATATGGTGAAGTGTTTAAGACATTTGCCTGTAGGGGGTTCTATATGGTGAAGTGGTTAAGACATTTGCCTGTAGGGGTTTCTATATGGTGAAGTGGTTAAGACATTTGCCTGTAGGGGTTTCTATATGGTGAAGTGGTTAAGACATTTGCCTGTAGGGGGTTCTATATGGTGAAGTGGTTAAGACATTTGCCTGTAGGGGGTTCTATATGGTGAAGTGGTTAAGACATTTGCCTGTAGGGGTTTCTATATGGTGAAGTGGTTAAGACATTTGCCTGTAGGGGTTTCTATATGGTGAAGTGGTTAAGACATTTGCCTGTAGGGGTTTCTATATGGTGAAGTGGTTAAGACATTTGCCTGTAGGGGGTTCTATATGGTGAAGTGGTTAAGACATTTGCCTGTAGGGTGTTCTATATGGTGAAGTGGTTAAGACATTTGCCTGTAGGGGGTTCTATATGGTGAATTGGTTAAGACATTTGCCTGTAGGGGGTTCTATATGGTGAAGTGGTTAAGACATTTGCCTGTAGGGGTTCTATGGTGAAGTGGTTAAGACATTTGCCTGTAGGGGGTTCTATATGGTGAAGTGGTTAAGACATTTGCCTGTAGGGGGTTCTATATGGTGAAGTGGTTAAGACATTTGCCTGTAGGGGGTTCTATATGGTGAAGTGGTTAAGACATTTGCCTGTAGGGGTTTCTATATGGTGAAGTGGTTAAGACATTTGCCTGTAGGGGTTTCTATATGGTGAAGTGGTTAAGACATTTGCCTGTAGGGGTTTCTATATGGTGAAGTGGTTAAGACATTTGCCTGTAGGGGGTTCTATATGGTGAAGTGGTTAAGACATTTGCCTGTAGGGGGTTCTATATGGTGAAGTGGTTAAGACATTTGCCTGTAGGGGGTTCTATATGGTGAAGTGGTTAAGACATTTGCCTGTAGGGGGTTCTATATGGTGAAGTGGTTAAGACATTTGCCTGTAGGGGGTTCTATATGGTGAAGTGGTTAAGACATTTGCCTGTAGGGGTTTCTATATGGTGAAGTGGTTAAGACATTTGCCTGTAGGGGTTTCTATATGGTGAAGTGGTTAAGACGTTTGCCTGTAGGGGGTTCTATATGGTGAAGTGGTTAAGACATTTGCCTGTAGGGGGTTCTATATGGTGAAGTGGTTAAGACATTTGCCTGTAGGGGGTTCTATATGGTGAAGTGGTTAAGACGTTTGCCTGTGGGGGGTTCTATATGGTGAAGTGGTTAAGACGTTTGCCTGTGGTACTGAAAGTTGTGGGTCTGAACTTGAACAGAGTCCCATGTGTAATTTCTTTGGAAGAGATTCCAAGAATTGTTGCTAGAACTACGGAACTAAGTGGTTCGTGCATTACGCAACACTCTTGGTAGATAGCTTAACATTTCTGCTGACAGGGACGGAGACATATGGACAAACATGGTACTACTTCTTCTTCTTCTGTGTTCTCACCAGATTGGTATTTCGGATACGATTCTCTAATAAAGGCAGACGATTGCCTCAGATTATCAGCCACGCCATACAGTTTGTCTTGGGCGCTGGTGTAAGTGGACCACATCTTTCTTCTCAGATCTGCATACTGGGGGCAGTTCTGTAGGATATGTTCTGTTGTCATACTTGCCAAGCCACAAGGACACATGTCGTTGGTGTCTGTCTTGAATTTAGTGTACAGGAAGTGTATCATTCTGTTGTGACCGGCGAAGTATGACAGTCTGGTCCCTTCTGGACAGTTGGTAATATCCACCGTAATTGTGTTTTTATGTGCTTTTATCCCACTTTTTTGTAGTGTCCTTTGGTGATAGTTTTTGCTTCTTTATAGCTGACCAGGCTGTCATCTTGGGGCATACCTGCTCCCTCTTTAGACAGTCTAACAGCATCTTCCTTATCCTTGATCTTGCAGTGTGAGGGTATTCACTGGATTTCTACACTCTCAGAATCATGGTACAACTGGGCTACGGTTGACCTGAGATCACTTAGTTCTGTGTTCCTTTCAGGTACAAGAAAGTCAATCCTTTACATCAAAGATTCCCAAACTTTTTCGGCCCACCGCTCATTATGCACGGCATAAATTTTGTAATGCCTCCCCCTCCCCCATTAAAACAGTTTGAAAACGCCCCCACATATATAAACATGCTCTATTTCCACTTTGACATAGAAAATTGATATATATTTCTGTCATACATGGTCAATTTTCAAATGATTATATTCATGAAATAGAAAATGGATGAAAATGTGGTTCGTGTAAGATGGGCATAAGATGAATTAAAATGCAGAATTCCAATTTTTTATGTTTATTCAATCGTAAAATGACGAGGAAAAACACCTCCCCCTCAAATGCTTCTGATCCCACTATCGCACCCTTACCCCCCACCCTGGAATGCTTCAGCGCCTGCTGGGGGGCGGTACCGTCCACTTTGGAACCTTGTCTTAGACTATTTTTCAAGAGTTAAATAGCAAAAACTACGGATGCTATAATCATATCAAAGAAACATAACTCTGAAAATAATATCACCATGAAGGGAATACCATTAATACGTCTAGGTGTCCGGATACAATCATTATTTGTGCGTATGTCCGTAAGACTATTGATTTTTTTATTCGTAATATGACCTTTGACATGACTCAGCTTCTGTTGTCCTCCCATATGACCCAACAGATCTGATAACAAGCTCAACCGTGTCTTGCCAGGGCAGCAAAGAATAGTAACACTGTAATCTGCAAGGCATGTCTTAAGATGCGAATGATTTAGGGGCCTAGCGAAGGTATTTTAGTAAATAAAAAGCCTTGCAGAAATCTTATGTGCTGGCCTGCTTGTAGGCGTGTAACTGGCACAACGAATAATCGCTCTTAGGCTCAGATCACATACAAATCACACACAAAGAATGTTTTAACAAGTAGTCGATATGGAGCGCTCGAAGAAGATAACAAAATACAGTATAGCTGAATGGATGTGATAATATGAAGTGGGGTTTTCTGTTTGCAAATCGCATCAGTAGTGCAACAGTGCACCTAAAGTGTAATATTACTCCGATACAGTGGATACAAAGCAAAGGGTCAGCCACGCAAAAGGTGGACCTCAGAGATAACAGAAGCGACGATATACACTGTTTATGAAGCGCACACAAAACCCCGTTCTAGAAATCTCTTCTTACCGTGAAGCTGTGAGACAAATCAGGACTGGAGAAAAGAAAGAAAGACAAGGTGCATAGAGAGGCTCGCTCCAGGTGTCTCCGTTGTCAACCTGACGCTGAAAGGTACAAACATGATTAGAGAATAGATAGAGTGCATATGTACAAAATTGTGTCCTTTAGACAATATAAAGACACTCTTTGTTGTTGAAAAGAACACTGAATTATTCTGGCCAGACACACAAATCTTCATCATCAAATAGCTAGTTCTGATCAGAACTTGGCCACTATAACAATCTTTCTGAATTTATCCCTTTGATAGACCAGATGCCCTGCCTCAGCAGCCGTCATGTTCAAATCATTAGTATCAGTGGCGGATCGTGATCGTTTTTGTTGGTGGGGCCAGACACAAATTTTCAGGAAATTCATTGTTTTGGGTTAGGTTATATTTTAATTTATTAAATAATAAATACACGTTATATATTATTTTTGGTGGGGCCTGACCTCTCTGGACCTAATGACGAGCCGCCACTGATTAGTATAAACCTGAATTCATAGGTTTAACAGAGGACTCTTCTGTAACACTCATATTTAAATGTATTCTGTGATCACGTCTCCACAAGACATGCCTAACATATCTCCATCTTCTCGTTCTTATAGGTTTGTATTAGTGGTTGACCGAATATTTCTCTGATTCATCACCTCTCCTGAATTCGTCCCATTTTTCAATTCATGATATTTTGCAGAAATAGTCTGACTATTGAGATCATGGTACTGACTAAATAAATATTATGAATAGAGTTACAAATATTTATTCATGAATATTTCCTCAATATGAGTATGCTCAGAAGGGTTGAGAAGGGATGGGGTTGTTTTTTTTCCGATCCAGAAGTACTTGTGCTGAAAGCTCTTCGGCTCGGTGTCATGGACATCGTAACCCTTCGGCTCGGTGCCACGAACAAAATAAATATGGGGAACCTGTAGCTTTTCTGCCAGTCCGCGGAGTTGAACCCGCACTTACAGAGGACTAGTCACCCGTAGTCCAACGGCTACGAACACGCTGGGCACGCGGGCAAAGGGATGGGTTTGAAGACAATGGTTTCTGAAGAGATCTATGATGAAATAAATCAGTTTTATTGTTGTGCCAAGTCACGCAGACATAAAGATGGTATGATTGCGCTATAGGTTTGCTGACATAAAGATGGTATGATTGCGCTAATAGATTTGCAGACATAAAGATGGTAGATTGCCTAATAGATTTGCAGACATAAAGATGGTATGATTGCCTAATAGGTTTGCAGACATAAATGTGGTATGATTGCGCTAATAGGTTTGCAGGTGTAACTGCTATGCAAAACAGACGAGCAATAGTCCAGGTTAAACTGTTGTTGCTGCCTGCAGGACCACATTTTAGAGCGGTGTAGGACAGGTGTGATTAGAGCCTGATGAATATAATGTCCGTATGGCTACTGCGGCATGGCTAAGCAGATCTATCCAGAAACAACTCAAAATCAAAGAAAACTGGCTGCTGCTATAAATACGAAAGAGAAAATTGAGATATTTTGGACATATAAAAAGACATGAAGGGCTGGAGAAGACCATCATGGAAGGAGGCATACCGGCAAAGAGAAGAAGAGGAAGACCACGGAGAAGATGGATTCAGGATGTAACTGATGGTCTGAACATGACGGCTGCAGAGGCAAGACATCTGGCCTATGAGAGAGAGAGTTCCGGGAACTTTTGGGGTGGCAAAGTTCTGCTCAGGACAAGCTACTTGATGATGATGATGGCTAGTACAGTCGCCACGAAGCTGTTCATGTTAGGATTTATCATTTATGCCCACAACAGAAAAACATCCTTGGCCTTACCGTGAATTGAACACTGGTCTCTCCCGCATGGGAGCCGCGCTCTAATCCATTCGACCAGACACTCCTCCATGTCGTTATTCTAAATTCTCTATGGGAGACCGGACGAACCAAGAAATCAGGAAATGAGAGTGCATCTGCAACCTTAACCAGACTACAAGAATACCAAATCTTCTTCTTCTTTGCGGTCGTTCTTTACGACCAATTTTAATCACTCTTTGTGATATATTTGATCTTTGCCAAGAACGTGTATACGTTGCACATTGGTCTGGTAGGCCCCTAAACGCATAGACTTCTACACGTTTAGGACACGTGCATCCGATTTCAGCCAAGAATACCAAATCAAATTTGCTGTAGCTAAACAAGAACAATATACTGGATGCCAAACAATAGTAAACCAATTAAAGGTTAATGTCTTTAGTTGCAACACGTTGAAGGATACACTGAGAAAAATATCGGATCACTTATTGATTAATTGGTTCGATGTGTGTTGATGATGATCTGTCAACTAAACTATCCTTTCCTGTTTGTACTAAATTAAATCGACAGTACTTCTATATGAGTCACAAGAACGGTATTTGATTTGTTTACTTTTGCTAACTGTTTAAAATCAGGCCTACACACAAAGAAACCTTATCAAAAGAATAAGAATCAGACAATCAAGGTTCTTCGTGCATATAATGCGAAGAGAAGGTTTAGAACATTTGGGACAACAGATAAATTCAGGAAAGGAGAGATCGTGGTAGACAGAAGAAGAAGATGTTGGATGGTCTGACATCATGGTTCGACAAAATATCGACGTCAGAACTGATTAACTGCACCAAGAACAGAGAGATGTGGAGAGACATGATCACCTACGCCCACAGGCATAGCACTTGATTGATTGACTTTTGTTAAATATATTTCAATATTTCTACTTCCATTTATAATTTTCTCTTGAAAGTCTGTATTTCTTTCATTTTGTTTCCCTTACAAGCGATCAAGTAGTTCTTCTTCTTCTTCTCTTCCAGCATTGACTTCTTTATAGAAGTGTTGGGGGTGAAACGTAGTGATCTTGTGTGTGCTTTTCTTAAGGCACTTTGTAAGCTGATATTCATTTTCGTAAGGATGTTCTGATGCGTCGCTCCATCTTTGTTTGTCTTCCTTTGCTTTTTCATTTCTTTTTCTGTGTGGCTCTTGTAGGTAGGGAATTCTTGTCAGGTGTCAAACCATTTAATCTGTTGTTCTTTATGATTGCATGCGGTTTCACATCAGTTCCCCTTCTGTTTCTTCATTCTAATTTTGCTCTTATTGTCAAGTGTTAATGACGATGAAAACTCAGAAGTTCTAGCAATAAAACAGATGAAACTGACCGTCTGTCAAGACGAAACAGACCATATATATAGTTACTTTGCTACATCTTAAAGAAGTAATTTGTTTTATAGTGTCATCTATTATTTGTTGACAAACATTGAAGACGTTTAAATTCGAAAAACTGCCTTCTTTATACTTAGTCTATCCATATATATCTCATAGTGCTCGCATGTAGCTTAACCGTAGTGAGCTCTATTAAAACCCAAGTGTACCTGGTTCAAACACCGCGGCAGGTAGTTTGGAAACATATTTGTTTGCGTGGAATTTTATGAACGGTAAAATCAGACCTCACTGTTGATAAAGCAATGGCAAATTACTGAACGTATAAGTGGTGCCTAGAAAATCAACAACTCGTCTACTAAAGTTAATGGTGACGTCCGGTAAAGCATATGCCACGATTTTCATCTTTCATGTCCATGTGGCTCGCTTCCATGTGGCTCGCTTATGCCTCAGTTGTGGCTCTTCCATGTGCTCGCTTCCATGTGGCTCGCTTCCATGTGGCTCGCTTCCATGTGGCTCGCTTCCATGTGGCTCGCTTCCATGTGGCTCGCTTCCATGTGGCTCGCTTCCATGTGGCTCGCTTCCATGTGGCTCGCTTCCATGTGGCTCGCTTCCATGTGGCTCACTTCCATGTGGCTCGCTTCCATGTGGTCCTTCCATGTGGCTCGCTTCCATGTGGCTCGCTCCATGTGGCTCGCTTCCATGTGGCTACGCTCCATGTGGCTCGCTTCCATGTGGCTCGCTTCCATGTGGCTCGCTTCCATGTGGCTCGCTTCCATGTGGCACGCTTCCATGTGGCTCGCTTCCATGTGGCTCGCTTCCATGTGGCTCGCTTCCATGTGGCTCACTTCCATGTGGCTCGCTTCCATGTGGCTCGCTTCCATGTGGCTCGCTTCCATGTGGCTCGCTTCCATGTGGCTCGCTTCCATGTGGCTCGCTTCCATGTGGCTCGTTCCATGGCTCACTTCCATGTGGCTCGCTTCCATGTGGCTCGCTTCCATGTGGCTCGCTTCCATGTGGCTCGCTTCCATGTGGCTCGCTTCCATATGGCTCGCTTCCATGTGGCTCGCTTCCATGTGGCTCGCTTCCATGTGGCTCGCTTCCATGTGGCTCGCTCCCACGTGGCTCGCTTCCACGTGGCTCGCTTCCATGTGGCTCGCTTCCATGTGGCTCGCTTCCATGTGGCTCGGTCCTTCTCCACAGAAATGGCACACCACAGGCAGAGAATACTGGATAAAGCACAAAGTCCGTGGCTCCAAAAACAATCCTAGAGAGCTTCTGGGAAAAATTCACCTATTAACCGAACGACTGGGTTAGTATTTGAACCCACGAGCTTCAGATCTCATAGCTAACGGCTTAACCATCGCGCCATATGAACCACCTCCCTAAATATACATTAACTAAGCACAATAATAATGAAAATAATAATAACAGCCTACCATAATGAGTTATTGTGGCAACAGGTTTAGATGAATGCTCTCTTCCATGATTTATTTGTCTAAAGGTGATTGTGCAGTCTTAATTTGATTTGACACATGCCGTGTCACGTGTGGGGTATATATGGATATTATCTCACGCGCATGTGTGAGTATGTATGTGTGAGTGTGTATGTGTGAGTATATATGTGTGCATCTTTTTCTGTCTTGCTGAGAAACGAATTATTCCATCATCATCATCAAAAATGACTGTCTCTACATCAAAGATTGTCTGTAATAAATGTTCAACAATTTTCATACCTTTCCTTGACAACCACACTCTGACTAGTTATTTTTTATCCATCTTTGACTCTACCATCCTAGTGATATCTATGTCTACCCGTTGTTATCTTTTCCTTAACTTTCATTATAGTCTTCAACAACCTTATCCTGCCTTTACTTCTTCTTCTTCTCTGAACTCCCCTTGAAGAATAAGGAATGAAGCAACAAATGTCCTCCAATCAGATCTGTCTTGAGCAAGCCTGCTTAGTTCATTTCAGATCATTCCCGCCTCTTCTCTTTATCTACAGTTTGTCTCCATGTCTCACTACATCTTCCCCTACTTTTTTTCCTCTCCGAGTTTCATTTTAAATCCACATGTGGGTGTCTGATCTTCTACATTCTTAATGGATGTCTCAACCACCTCCATCTTCTCCTTTTTATTTCATCGTTGATATTATTTATGTATGTGCTCCGGGTGGTCTCAGTACTCGGTGTTATCTAATCTCAATAAATTCGGAGAATTTTTCTGAAACCAAAATCTTTCCTCAAACAAAATACCGTATTTATCTTAACTTGTATTGTTTCGAGTAACATTATTATGACTTATAGCTGTTTGAAACACTTCTCTTTTAGATTTGCTATTCCTCTATGATATTGTTCTGACTCTTCTTCTGTATGTTCATATCACGAAATTATGGAATATGTTTTTTAATAGTTTCTCGAATGATCCCTCTTTAGTCTTATACGGCATTGTTAAAAAAAGAGGGACTAAATTACGGGATATCATTTCAAATCGGCAAGCACAACGTTGCTAAAACAGGACACAATTTCAAAACGTCTGGGACATCGTTGCTAAACTGGAACATAATTTCAAACCTGCTGGGACAGTGTTGCTAAACCGTTACGTAATTTAAAATCAGCAGGCACAACGTTGCTAAACCAGGACATAATTTCAAACCAGCTGGGGCATTATTGCTAAACCGTTACATAATTTTACCAGCTGGGCGTAAACCGTTACATAATTTAACCAGCTGGGGCATTGTTGCTAAACCGTTACATAATTTCAAACCGGCAGGGACAATGTTGCTAAACCATTACCTAATTTCAAACCGCCTGGGACATTGTTGCTAAACTGGACCATTATTTCAAACCGACTGGGACAACGTTGCTAAACTATTACATAATTTCAAACAGACTGGGACATTGTTGCTAAACTAGGCTAGTTGCTAAGCTGTTACATAATTTCAATCCGTCGGGGACAACGTTACTAAACCGGGACGCAATTTAAACCAGCTGGGACAACGTTACTAAACCGGGACGCAATTTCAAACCAGCTGGGACAACGTTACTAAACCGGGACGCAATTTCAAACCAGCTGGGACAACGTTACTAAACCGCGACGCAATTTCAAACCAGCTGGGACAACGTAGCTAAACCGGAACAATCCCAACCGAACCAGAACGTAGGGCACAATTTTAGGTTTGGAATAGATGTTTCCTCTTATTTGGTAAGAATATTTATGAGCCTGAGATTGAACAGTTGACCATCTGTCTTGTATTTAATCCCACTTTCAGATATATCATACTGAAGATTATTGAAGCCAATATTCAGCTTTATTTAACTCAATTTCTGACGTTGCTTATTTATTGATTTCCATGTAATTTGATACATCAGACAGTGCATCGGAAGAGCGCGTAATTGCACCACCACTTTGAATCACATAAGCAAGAAACAAATGTTGACTATCTATTCTATTTCCCTGTTTTGTTTTCCAGCCTCAGATCAAAAAAGAAGCGCCTGTAGCGAGCCTTCATATGTGCTTAGTAAATGGTGGAAAATTGAGATATTTTGTACATATAAAAAGACATGAAGGGCTGGAGAAGACCATCATGGAAGGAAGCATACCGGCAAAGAGAAGAAGAGGAAGACCACGGAGAAGATGGATTCAGGATGTAACTGATGGTTTGAACATGACATCTGCAGAGGCAGGACATCTGGCCTATGAGAGAGAGAAATTCCGGAGGACTGTTGGGGTGACAAAGTTTTGCTCAGGACAAGCTATTTGATGATGACATGGTGAAATTTATTGCCTCGGATATTTTGTCGATCCATCGTTTACGTGATCTTCCTCTGTTTCTGTTCCCGTTGTATCTGAGGGTTAGTACTCTTTGTGGGAGACTTGTGACAGCCTTGACGCGTGTCTAAGTCATGTGCCTTGTTGTTTCTTAATATATTGTAGTAACTGGCATGGTTCCTCCCACTTGTTTTCTGATTTCATCGTTTTGTAAAAACTGACGTTACTACCTGTAATACCGTTTTTTATGGCGGTGTTAGAGAGGGGGGCATGGGCATGTGGAATTTAATGGCTACATGGCTAGTGCAGTCACAGCGAGACTGTTCAGGTTAGGATTTTTATTAACTTCTTGGCCTTACTGGGGATGGAATCCTGGGTCATCGAGGATTGAATCCAGGGTCATCGAGGATTGAATCCAGGGTCATCGAGGATTGAATCCCGGGTCACGAGTTGAATCCCGGGTCACGGAGGATTGAATCCCGGGTCAGCGAGGATTGAATCCCCGGTCACCGAGGATTGAATCCCGGGTCACCGAAGATTGAGCCAGGGTCTTTCGAATGGAAGCTAACCTGTGCCGCTGCAAAAAGGCGGACATGATGGCAGAGCACATACTGCAAGATTGTCAATTGTTAGCAGACATAAGAAAAGAAACCTGGCCCCAAAACACAGAGCTCCGCGAGAAGCTGTACGGAGGAACGGAGTCCCTTAAAACCACGGTAAAATTCATGATAAAAGTTGGTTCATCAGTCTAACGGATCGGGAGAGAGAGAGAGAGAGAGAGAGAGAAGAGAGAGAAAATGGAAGCTGATGCTTCCCAATAATCAGGAAATCTACATAGCTCAATATAATATGTGAACCGCGATAGTACAGTTGTTAGTGCACTTGATTCCTAGGTGTGTGGTCTGTGTTCAATTTCAGAGTGGGAGTGAACACCTTTCCTTACTGTAATGGTTTTCAGATCTACCGAGCCTCAACTGGGCACTAGAAAATCACTGGAAACTAAAAGCGAGATGTTGATCACATCACCATACGTGTGAGGATCGCTAATGAAATACTGTATATACATACACTTGAACGTGTCCGAGAGTTCGGAGTTAAGTTTGGACATGCCAGACAGTGTTGCCTTCGTGGTAGACAGAGAAGGTATACTAATCAACTTCTCAAGGGTACGGTGAGAAATGGACGTTAAGATGGCTGCTGCGGTGGAGGACAAGGACACATGAGAATCTCAATATGCCAGGACGTTGATCGCATAACATAACATATACTTTATACACGTAGTGTAAATACGTTCTGTATAAGCCTCTTTGTAGTTCACAAAGTGCACTAGTACTCAGATACAACAGCAAGAGACCCAGAGGACGACCACGCAAACGATGGATCGACGGAATATCAGTGGAACTAAATTCCATCATGCATATAGAGGTTCACTCCAGGTGAATTTTTTGTTATCTGACTCTGAAAGACGAAACAGAATTAGAGAATATATCGATAGATAAGACACGATATATGAAGATTGATCTTTACTTTCAAGTCCGTATAGAGGGGGAACACTTATAACAAGGAAAGCATGCCTTCTCGCAAAAATCAGTCAGAAGCGCCAAGCGTCCTGACTACGCCTGAATTTATAGCGGGCGAACGTAAGAAGAAAAAAAAGTCAAATATTTTAAGACGAAAACAAGATTTCATTTGAGCTTAGTTTCCTCATATGATTCCGTCCTTAGTTTCCTCATATTAATGCGCACCAACTGCGTATAGTAATACACAAACGAAGTACTCCGTAGCTACAGCAACAATTTTATATTTCTCCTGAAAAAAACACCTCTGGATTGGATCCCACGACCTTCTAAACTCAAGACGTGATATGGTACTCTTCACAGAGTTTGGGGATCTTAATCTTTATCAAGACGTGATATATGAGTACTCCTTCACAGAGTTTGTCGAGGGATCTTAACTCTTTATCAAGACTTGATATATGAGTACTTCTTCACAGAGTTTGTCGAGGGATCTTAATGTTAGTCTCTATCTGTGTCTCTCCATGTCATTAAATCATATCACCAACTCATTCTTCAACTATATCCTTTCTTAAACACAGTGCACTTGCATATAATAGCCTTTCACCTCCACACATACTTTATACCAACTACCCACACTCCATACCCACCACCCACACTCCATACCCACCACCCACCATCCACACTCCTTACCCACCACCCACACTCCATACCCACCGTCGACACTCCATACACACTAACCACATTCCATACCCAACATCCACACTCCATACCACTACCCACACTCCATACCCACCGCCAATATTTATACACACCACCCACACTCCCTACCCACCGTCCACACTCCATACACACTACCCACATTCCATACCTACCCAACATCCACACTCCAAATCCACAACTCACACTCCAAATCCACTGCCCACACTTCATACCACCACCCACACTCCATACCCACCGCCAATATTTATACACACCACCCACACTCCATACCATCGCTCACACTCCATATCCATCACCCACACTCCATACCCACCACCCACACTCCATACACACTACCAACACTCCATACCGACCACCAACACTCCAAAACCCACCACCCACACTCCAAAACCCACCACCCACACTCCAAAACCCACCACTCACACTGAATATACACTACCCACACTCCATACAAACCACTCACACAACAAACCCACCACCAATACTCCATACCCACCACCTACACTACATACCCACCACCCACACTCCATACCCACTGACCATATTTATACACACCACCCACACTCCATACCCACTGACCATATTTATACACACCACCCACACTCCATATTGTGGCCATATTGAATTCAACCACACAAGCAACCCACAAACTAACGAGCAATCTTGCACACTTGCAGAACAGGTTGGTCTCCAGATCAATTCTGCCAAGACCAAAATTATGGACCTCACGAACTCGACAGACAACATCGTAATAAATGGCCAAACACTGGAGAAAGTTGAACATTTTACATATTTGGGTAGTAAAGTGTCAAACAACGGAGACACGATGAAAGAAATAAACTCTCGTATTGCTATAGCAGCTAGTGCCTTCACTAAATTAACAATATCTGGCAATCTCAAGACCTTAGTATATGCACAAAAGTTAAATTATTTAGGTCATGTGTGATTCCTGTACTGACCTACGGTTGTGAAAGTTGGAAATCAACAAAGAAAATTGATAAGAAACTGGACAGCTTTGAGAATAAATGTCTACGAAAATTATTAAAAGTAAAATGGAGTGATTTGTTTCTAACAACACAGTGAGAGATAGAACACACCAACAACCTATATCAAATATTATAAGGAAACGAAGGTGGAAATATTTAGGTCATGCTCTAGACCAGACGAAAAGAGACTAAATCGACAAGTCCTTATGTGGTCACCAGTTGGGAAAAGAAAACGTGGAAGACCAAAGACCACTCTTCGAAGAACCATCCAACAAAAAAGTAAACTATTGGGATGTAAAACCATACAAGATCTCCAAATGCTAGCAAAGAACCGTATCACATGGAGATCTAAAACTCTGCCCTATGTGCCGCCTTTGGCTCGAAAGGAATAAACTAACTAACTAACCCACACTCCATACCATCGCTCACACTCCATACTCATCACCCACACTCCATATCCACAACTAACATTCCATACCCACCACCCACACTCCACACACACCACTCAACTCCATACCCACCACGCACAATCCATACACACCAACCACACTCCATACACACCACCCACACTCCATACCCACCACCACACTCCATACCCACCACCCACACTCCATACCCACCACCCACACTCCCTACCCACATAAACTACTCACAAAAAGTCAAACTACCAAAGATAATCGAATACATCATAGCGACTATATGAGCAGTTTGCACTAACGCCTGGTGTGATTACTCCTACTTCGATTCTCGCTTGAACTCGACTCTACCATGTCAAAACCAGGATGTCAAATTTAGAAACGCAAATCTATTTTCGAAATAAGTGGTTATTGATCCTTTCTGACAACATGAGATATTTCCTTCATGAACTATATACCATGTACATACAGCTCTCAAACAAATATATTTCAAAGGACTGGGATATAACAGAGGCGTATACCGAGTAAAGGAAATATATAATTAGAACATCCATTCACGTGATCACACTGTTGGGATCGACTTTGAAGTATATTTGTTATTTCTGCTTATTTTTACAGTATTGATTTTTTTCTTTCCCGTGAGTTATATTTGTTGAGTGGGTTTTTCCAAACATTAATTTTAGATTGCATATTGTTGGCGTGTTCTGTTCTTGATTTTTTTAATTATTTTTTAAACAAAATCATTTTGAAAGAAATATTGATTTTGTTTTCTTGCAGTGTCTAATCAAATTGTCTTGCTTCCTGCGTGTTATTACCGCATACTCATTTATTATGTAACGTGTTCTTTGTAGATCGTCTCTTTTATCGCGGCCCATCTAAAACAAAATATCTCGATCTCTTGCAAGCTCTCCTGCTGTATACAACGAACTGTGCAGTTTTTTTAGTGTTCTGTTGCCACCCTAGTTTTGGTCGTCCCCTGTCTCGTCTTACAGGAACTGTGTCCTCCGTTACTGTTTTCTCCAGATCAGCTGTGGCGTTTAGTGTAATAACAATATATTACAAAGTCGAGCTAGATGCTTGAGGGTCAGAGAGAGAAGTGTGTTTAAACGGAAAGCAACAGGAACCATCAGTATGCATAACCTTCGACATTTGTTGGAGGAAACTGAGCGTCTATGAGTGTGTCCGAAGTGATGTGTGTCCGGCAGGGTATGTCTTACCCATCGCCATTTCTTCCTTTGAACCCGTATCGTCATGTTATAACTAGATGGTAAAGGAAAGTCACAGACCTCTTTTGGTTACACGTGTTCCTGTTTCTACAAGAATTACATTTGATTTTAAGATCATTTAGTAGCAGTATCCATACACGTGTTCCTGTTTCTACAAGAATTACATTTGATTTTAAGATCATTTAGTAGCAGTATCCATACACGTGTTCCTGTTTCTACAAGAATTACATTTGATTTTAAGATCATTTAGTAGCAGTATCCATACACGTGTTCCTGTTTCTACAAGAATTACATTTGATTTTAAGATCATTTAGTAGCAGTATCCATACACGTGTTCCTGTTTCTACAAGAATTACATTTGATTTTAAGATCATTTAGTAGCAGTATCCATACACATGTTCCTGTTTCTACAAGAATTACATTTGATTTTAAGATCATTTAGTAGCAGTATCCATACACGTGTTCCTGTTTCTACAAGAATTACATTTGATTTTAAGATCATTTAGTAGCAGTATCCATACACGTGTTCCTGTTTCTACAAGAATTACATTTGATTTTAAGATCATTTAGTAGCAGTATCCATACACGTGTTCCTGTTTCTACAAGAATTACATTTGATTTTAAGATCATTTAGTAGCAGTATCCATACACGTGAGAGCCGCTGTAGCGTAGTTGTTAGTGAACTCGCTTCGCAAGGCTGGTGGTCTGTTCAGCTCCCGCAATGTGCGTGGAATTTTTCCCTGACCGCGACGGTTCTCAGGTCGACCCAGCCTCAACTGGGTACCAGACATGCTCTGGGAAAGTAAAGGCGGCCGGCGTGATGCTGACCACATCACCCATCGTGTGCCGACGGTCAATGAAAATACAGGCCTACAACACTGTTCTGTTTCTCAAATACCCCGATTGTAAGAAAGGCATATCCATACACGTGTTCCTGTTTCTACAAGAATTACATTTGATTTTAAGATCATTTAGTAGCAGTATCCATACACGTGTTCCTGTTTCTACAAGAATTACATTTGATTTTAAGATCATTTAGTAGCAGTATCCATACACGTGTTCCTGTTTCTACAAGAATTACATTTGATTTTAAGATCATTTAGTAGCAGTATCCATACACGTGTTCCTGTTTCTACAAGAATTACATTTCATTTTAAGATCATTTAGTAGCAGTATCCATACACGTGTTCCTGTTTCTACAAGAATTACATTTGATTTTAAGATCATTTAGTAGCAGTATCCATAAACGTGTTCCTGTTTCTACAAGAATTACATTTGATTTTAAGATCATTTAGTAGCAGTATCCATACACGTGTTCCTGTTTCTACAAGAATTACATTTGATTTTAAGATCATTTAGTAGCAGTATCCATACACGTGTTCCTGTTTCTACAAGAATTACATTTGATTTTAAGATCATTTAGTAGCAGTATCCATACACGTGTTCCTGTTTCTACAAGAATTACATTTGATTTTAAGATCATTTAGTAGCAGTATCCATACACGTGTTCCTGTTTCTACAAGAATTACATTTGATTTTAAGATCATTTAGTAGCAGTATCCATACACGTGTTCCTGTTTCTACAAGAATTACATTTGATTTTAAGATCATTTAGTAGCAGTATCCATACACGTGTTCCTGTTTCTACAAGAATTACATTTGATTTTAAGATCATTTAGTAGCAGTATCCATACACGTGTTCCTGTTTCTACAAGAATTACATTTGATTTTAAGATCATTTAGTAGCAGTATCCATACACGTGTTCCTGTTTCTACAAGAATTACATTTGATTTTAAGATCATTTAGTAGCAGTATCCATACACGTGTTCCTGTTTCTACAAGAATTACATTTGATTTTAAGATCATTTAGTAGCAGTATCCATACACGTGTTCCTGTTTCTACAAGAATTACATTTGATTTTAAGATCATTTAGTAGCAGTATCCATACACGTGTTCCTGTTTCTACAAGAATTACATTTCATTTTAAGATCATTTAGTAGCAGTATCCATACACGTGTTCCTGTTTCTACAAGAATTACATTTGATTTTAAGATCATTTAGTAGCAGTATCCATACACGTGTTCCTGTTTCTACAAGAATTACATTTGATTTTAAGATCATTTAGTAGCAGTATCCATACACGTGTTCCTGTTTCTACAAGAATTACATTTGATTTTAAGATCATTTAGTAGCAGTATCCATACACGTGTTCCTGTTTCTACAAGAATTACATTTGATTTTAAGATCATTTAGTAGCAGTATCCATACACGTGTTCCTGTTTCTACAAGAATTACATTTGATTTTAAGATCATTTAGTAGCAGTATCCATACACGTGTTCCTGTTTCTACAAGAATTACATTTGATTTTAAGATCATTTAGTAGCAGTATCCATAAACGTGTTCCTGTTTCTACAAGAATTACATTTGATTTTAAGATCATTTAGTAGCAGTATCCATACACGTGTTCCTGTTTCTACAAGAATTACATTTGATTTTAAGATCATTTAGTAGCAGTATCCATACACGTGTTCCTGTTTCTACAAGAATTACATTTGATTTTAAGATCATTTAGTAGCAGTATCCATACACGTGTTCCTGTTTCTACAAGAATTACATTTGATTTTAAGATCATTTAGTAGCAGTATCCATACACGTGTTCCTGTTTCTACAAGAATTACATTTGATTTTAAGATCATTTAGTAGCAGTATCCATACACGTGTTCCTGTTTCTACAAGAATTACATTTGATTTTAAGATCATTTAGTAGCAGTATCCATACACGTGTTCCTGTTTCTACAAGAATTACATTTGATTTTAAGATCATTTAGTAGCAGTATCCATACACGTGTTCCTGTTTCTACAAGAATTACATTTGATTTTAAGATCATTTAGTAGCAGTATCCATACACGTGTTCCTGTTTCTACAAGAATTACATTTGATTTTAAGATCATTTAGTAGCAGTATCCATACACGTGTTCCTGTTTCTACAAGAATTACATTTGATTTTAAGATCATTTAGTAGCAGTATCCATACACGTGTTCCTGTTTCTACAAGAATTACATTTGATTTTAAGATCATTTAGTAGTATCCATAGTTCGTTCAAGAATTACATTTGATTTAGACATTAGAGCAGTATCCATACACTGTTCCTGTTTCTACAAGAATTACATTTGATTTTAAGATCATTTAGTAGCAGTATCCATACACGTGTTCCTGTTTCTACAAGAATTACATTTGATTTTAAGATCATTTAGTAGCAGTATCCATACACGTGTTCCTGTTTCTATAAGAATTACATTTGATTTTAAGATCATTTAGTAGCAGTATCCATACACGTGTTCCTGTTTCTACAAGAATTACATTTGATTTTAAGATCATTTAGTAGCAGTATCCATACACGTGTTCCTGTTTCTACAAGAATTACATTTGATTTTAAGATCATTTAGTAGCAGTATCCATACACGTGTTCCTGTTTCTACAAGAATTACATTTGATTTTAAGATCATTTAGTAGCAGTATCCATACACGTGTTCCTGTTTCTACAAGAATTACATTTGATTTTAAGATCATTTAGTAGCAGTATCCATACACGTGTTCCTGTTTCTACAAGAATTACATTTGATTTTAAGATCATTTAGTAGCAGTATCCATACACGTGTTCCTGTTTCTACAAGAATTACATTTGATTTTAAGATCATTTAGTAGCAGTATCCATACACGTGTTCCTGTTTCTACAAGAATTACATTTGATTTTAAGATCATTTAGTAGCAGTATCCATACACGTGTTCCTGTTTCTACAAGAATTACATTTGATTTTAAGATCATTTAGTAGCAGTATCCATACACGTGTTCCTGTTTCTACAAGAATTACATTTGATTTTAAGATCATTTAGTAGCAGTATCCATACACGTGTTCCTGTTTCTATAAGAATTACATTTGATTTTAAGATCATTTAGTAGCAGTATCCATACACGTGTTCCTGTTTCTACAAGAATTACATTTGATTTTAAGATCATTTAGTAGCAGTATCCATACACGTGTTCCTGTTTCTACAAGAATTACATTTGATTTTAAGATCATTTAGTAGCAGTATCCATACACGTGTTCCTGTTTCTACAAGAATTACATTTGATTTTAAGATCATTTAGTAGCAGTATCCATACACGTGTTCCTGTTTCTACAAGAATTACATTTGATTTTAAGATCATTTAGTAGCAGTATCCATACACGTGTTCCTGTTTCTACAAGAATTACATTTGATTTTAAGATCATTTAGTAGCAGTATCCATACACGTGTTCCTGTTTCTACAAGAATTACATTTGATTTTAAGATCATTTAGTAGCAGTATCCATACACGTGTTCCTGTTTCTACAAGAATTACATTTGATTTTAAGATCATTTAGTAGCAGTATCCATACACGTGTTCCTGTTTCTACAAGAATTACATTTGATTTTAAGATCATTTAGTAGCAGTATCCATACACGTGTTCCTGTTTCTACAAGAATTACATTTGATTTTAAGATCATTTAGTAGCAGTATCCATACACGTGTTCCTGTTTCTACAAGAATTACATTTGATTTTAAGATCATTTAGTAGCAGTATCCATACACGTGTTCCTGTTTCTACAAGAATTACATTTGATTTTAAGATCATTTAGTAGCAGTATCCATACACGTGTTCCTGTTTCTACAAGAATTACATTTGATTTTAAGATCATTTAGTAGCAGTATCCATACACGTGTTCCTGTTTCTACAAGAATTACATTTGATTTTAAGATCATTTAGTAGCAGTATCCTGTTAATACATTATTTAGATCATTTAGTAGATCATCCTGCTTTCTACAAGAATTACATTTGATTTTAAGATCATTTAGTAGCAGTATCCATACACGTGTTCCTGTTTCTACAAGAATTACATTTGATTTTAAGATCATTTAGTAGCAGTATCCATACACGTGTTCCTGTTTCTACAAGAATTACATTTGATTTTAAGATCATTTAGTAGCAGTATCCATACACGTGTTCCTGTTTCTACAAGAATTACATTTGATTTTAAGATCATTTAGTAGCAGTATCCATACACGTGTTCCTGTTTCTACAAGAATTACATTTGATTTTAAGATCATTTAGTAGCAGTATCCATACACGTGTTCCTGTTTCTACAAGAATTACATTTGATTTTAAGATCATTTAGAGCAGTATCCAACATTCTTTTTTACATTGATTTCTATATCATTGTACGTTATACAGTTACCATGTTTCACACATGATTTTAAGTCACTGCTCATACACATGTCTTTTCTGCATCTAATGTGATTGCTAAGGTCAATGTATTGTAGCAGTCCATGTATTGTTCTACAAGTATGCTATAGCATTGTCATATTCATTTCTAGCACATGGTTCTGTATTCTACAGAGTCATGCTTGTCTTAAGAGTCCTACATAGTCTGTTTTCAGTACATTGTTTAGTCATTTGTCGCAGTGTCATTCATTGTTCACATTCATTGTCCTAGCATCATCAGTCATGATCCTACATGTCATTTCTACAATTCATTGATTTACGATCACTGTCAGTGACTACACATGTCTGTCTACATGTTCTGTTTATAAGCATATTGCTCTTACACATGTCATGTTCTACACATGTCATTGTTTACACATTTAGTCATGTTCATACATGTCATTGTCTACAATGTCATTGTTTACACAGATCATTATACTACAACATGTCTGTTTTACAAATTCATTTGTTAATCATGTACTTCCTACTGTTCCTTTCTACAATGTACATTTGTTTCTACATGTCATTTGTCTTATCCTACATGTTCTGTTTCTCTCATCTTGATTTGTCATTTAGTCCTACACATGTGTTGTTTCTACAATTCATTTGTTTTACAGTCATTGTACATACTACATGTCATTGTCTACAAATGTCGTTGTCTACACTGTCGTTGTCTCACATGTCATTGTCACACATGTCATTGTCTACACATGTCATTGTCACGCATGTCATTGTCACACATGTCATTGTCTACACATGTCATTGTCTACACATGTCATTGTCTACACAACGATACAGTGAAGGCTATGAAATTAGGGGAGGAGGGGGGATATCTGATCTCAGCATTATTTAAGATATAATTTGACAGATAACATCGACCACACTATTTCTATTTATAGAGCTGACCTAATAATATTTCACGATAACGTTCAGGGGGTCAACCGAGTTTTTTGTTTAAACCAACGATCGGTTTAAGAAGAGTTATATAACCATATTATGAGTTGTGTTGTACATATAATGTTAGTACTACAGACCAAACAACCAGGGGAATACTAAAATGTTTTATAATAAACTATCTGCTTTTATATCTAATAGTTATTCTCTCGTTTCCTTTCTCTCTCTCTCTCTCTCTCTCTTTCGCTTTCTCTCTCTCTCTCTCTTTCTCTCTCTTTATTTCTCTCGCTTTCTCTCTCTCTCGTTCTTCTCTCTTATTTTCAGTCCTACAATGTTGTTTTCTTTCACTGTTTTTCATTCTCGTTTTCTCTCTCAGTAACCTCATCTTTCACTGTTTTTCATTCTCGTTTTCTCTCTCAGTAACCTCATCTTTCACTGTTTTTCATTCTCGTTTTCTCTCTCAGTAACCTCATATTTCACTGTTTTTCTATCTCAGTTTTCATCTCTCTCAGTAACCTCATCTTCTACTCTATCTTTCTCAGTCCGCATCTCTCTGGCGTATAGGCTAGGTGCTCCAATCATACAAAACAGTTATTCTAATCAGTCAATCTCAACTGAAGCTGAGAAGACATCAATACGCAAAGTTTGAAGAAGAGGAAGACCATCGAAGATGGATTCGATGAACAGTTTGAAAATGACGACTGTAGAGAGGACATCAGGATGAAAGAGAAAATAAAGACTGTAGGTAGAAGCGGACTCAGCTATGGATAAGAGATGATTAGAGATGATGATTTAATATGATGATGTATGTGAGTGATTTATGATGATGATGAGATATTATGATGATGATGTGATTTATATGATGATGATGATGATTTATGATGATGATGATGATGATGATGATGATTATGATGATGATGATGATGATTAATATGAGATGAATTGATGATGATTTATATGATTGATGATGATGCAATAGAATATTAATGATACATAGATGTGGGATGATGATGACTAGAAGTCTGTAATAAGGATGAATCGGATGATGATGGATATGTAATGATAAGATAGATGATCTGCATGATGATATATGGATGACTGATCTTACTCAGATGATAGATGATATGCGAGTATGAGATGATAGGATAAGATGATAGAAAGAAGAGACGAAACTGTATAGAATTCTGAGCGTGAACAAGCAAGAAGGGAGAGAGAAGAGAAGCAGAAAGAAGAAGAGAAGAAGAAGAAGAAGAAGAAAAGAAAAGAAGAAGAAGAAGAGAAGAAAGGAAAAAGAAGAAGAAGAAGAAGAAGAAGAGAAGAAAAAAGAAAGAAAAGAGAAGAAAAGAAGAAGAAGAAGAAGAAGTGAAGAAAGAATAGACAGCAACACAAAGAGAGAAAGAGAAGATGAGAAGGACAGGAAGAAGTAAAAAAGAAGGAAAGAAGAAAAGAAGAAGTGTAAAGAAAGACGAAGAAGAAGAAAGAAGAATGCTAGTAGAAGCATAATAAGAAGAAAGAGAGTAAGAAGAAGAAGAAGAGAAGAAGAAGAAGAAGAAGAAGAAGAAGAAAAGAGATGGACATTGGAGAAAATGAAACTAAAATAGACAAGATGATCAAAACAATGCAGAAACATAGTAAACAATATATCCTAGTGCAGTCCAACGTTTTTATATAATGGTGGAAGGGGGAGGGAATGTCTCACTACTGACTGTAGAGGGTAAGCGCTGTTTGGAATTGCATTAACAATAATAATAATAATAATAATAAAACAAAAATACTAGTAGTAATATTAATCACAATAAAGTGTAATCCTGACTAAACGTTAAATTTTGTATGATATTGTACTTACGAAAATACTGACATCAAACATACTGTTTTTCATAAATACTTTTTTTTTCTTGCAATTCTAATTAGCATTAATGCCGGGAGACAAATATAAGTGAGGACAATGAGGGCACGTTGTAACCAGATGTAGCTAGTCATAGTGCGGATGTCCATGAGGCGAGCGTTGTACAACGCTGATGTAGACTATAGATAAACAAAATATAAGTGGCGACCATGAGGGTGATGTAACCATAATGATAATAAGGGCCAGGATTTGGGGTACTGTACAACGCTGATGTAGACTATAGATAAACAAAATATAAGTGGCCAGGATGTACCAATGAGGCGCCATGACGTTGTACAACGCTGATGTAGCTATAGATAAACAAAAATATAAGTGGCCAGGGATGTACCATGAGCGCATACTGAAAGCTGTAGCAGACTTGCCATAGCGTTGTACAACGCAGATGTAGCCAATAGTTAGCATTCAAAGTACAGTATGAACTGTATGTTGCACACCATCATGTGAAACATTAGTTTACTATAATCCTACGTAGCATATGTATTTCAGTTTAATCACCTGTTGAAGAAAATATATATATATTAAAGATTACATGGTTATCTTAATATTTATGTATTTGTGCCAGATGCCACCAACAGATCCGTTACTAAAAGATGTAATAGGTAGAGAGGTACCAGGTGCAACAAATAGAACAGCTGTTACCAACTACTATCTTTTCAAGAGTTTAAATAGCCCCATACGGAGAAAATCTGCAGTAAACTGGAAGAAGAACTCCATGTGATTATGAAAAACTTTTCAACGAGCTCAGGAGAACAGACCAGGTGATTATATTTCGCATACTTACCGCACAATGCAGATTTAACAGACACTGACATAGATTAGGAATAAGTCAAACAGTTCTCTGTCAGTGTCATTGCGCGGAATGGACATCCGAGTATGTGCTGCAGGACTGTATTCTCCTGAGCAGGTTGAGAAGAAACATGGGACAACACCAAGTTGATCTGAAAACTAAGCTTAGGTTAAACCTAAAACTGGCTATCCAGTCTGTTGTCCACAGTGGATCAAGTGCATGACAGGAAAGAGCTGAAGAAGAACAGTTCCTGAAGAATTTAAACGACAGAATTAAAGTCGGACACAGATTGCACAATTGTGCGATAAGTTAATCGATTTCTAGAAATTGGAAGCGTTGTTGATCTCTCTCAAAGTCGAAGACAGGAAAGCTCAATCATTTCAGTTAAGGGATACATTCTTCTTCTTCAGGTTTGCGATCATTTAAGGTTCATCGCTGCAGATATCAACCACCGTCATTAATTTCTGTTTTTGTGTTATAGCTTCAAATATGGGCCGAGTCACCTGTGTGATTTTTATACAAAGAACCCTAGAACTATTGCTTGTACTACGGAGTTTGCGCTTTGTGCAATTATCTCGACAGTTGGTGTGCTTTTTTGTCGACAGGGCGACACCATATGAGGAAACCCAGTGGAGTGAAGTTAATCCTTCCCCCTTTAGACCCTTGCTTTTCAGAATAAAAATTGATTTCTCTTTCGTATTCAGTCATAAGGAAATTCTTCTTCTATTCTTCTTCTGCCAACGCTTCATATCAACCACTTGCTAAACCACTCTTTGTGATTTGTACGTGATCTGAGCCTAAGATCAATTGTACGTTGTGCCATTTACGCACCTACAAGTAGACCAGCACATCCGATTTCTGCGACGCTTTTTATTTATTAGGTTCCTAGGCCCCTACATCAATCGCCTCTTACGACATGCCTTGTTGGTTGCAGTGTTACTATTCTTTGCAGCCCTTTCAGACCCCGGTAACACAAGGTCGATAAGGGAATTGAGGACAATGAACGTAGGAACATGCTGGCTGAATTGACAACTGTCTCAGAAGAATGAACATAACCGTCTTAAATTATTAACAGCACTGAGAAACTTCGCAAGAATAGGGCATTTTCATAAATGTAAATCATAGCCGATGGCAATGATACAGAAGGTTAGAGTTCAGTTTAGTACAGCGCGTAAGGATAATTGCAACTTATTTACCACGAGATTGTCCAATCAATTAGAAACTGGCACTGTGAGTCTCTATACTTGGAGCGTATAGATAGATACTATAGAAATGAAACTGGCACTGTGAGTCTCTATACTTGAAGCGTATAGACAGATACTATAGAAGACTATAGATCATGGGTTCCTAAACTTGTTCGTACCACTGCCAACATTTTTAAAAAAAGTAAAGGAACTCTTTCATACCTCGTGGTATATAGGGCAATACAGTGTTAGGTCTGTATTTTCCATTGACCGTCGGCACAAGATGGGTGATGTGGTCAGCATCACGCCGGCCGCCTTTACTTTTCCAGAGCATGTCCGGTACCCAGTTGAGGCTGGGTCGACATGAGAGCCGTCGCGGTCGGAAAAAATTCCACGCGCACTGCGGAAGTTGAACCCAGACCACCAGCCTTGAGAAGCGAGTTCACTAACAACTACGCTAACGCGGCTCTTACCGCCAACTTTGCAAGACATACATCTTGTAACGCCCCCACCGTTTGATATTTTTAAACGTAAATAGCAACTAAATATACATTACTGCTTATGTTGTTAAATTATTGAGAAAGTAGTGGTCAATATGTGCTTCATCTTGAACACAGAAAATCGGAAAGTCACGAAAAACATTTATTTTTAAATATATATTACTGGCTGTACCTTGCGCGCGTTGCAATGCCTCCAACAAAAAATTGAATTACGTCCCAGTCGATATACTGCTTCATTGCTACTAATGTCGCGTCCCAGTTATAGTCCGTTCAACAACTCATGCCCACAGTCCAGTGCGAATTGTAGCAAAACCATTGATTCTACACTAGCGAAACTTTGCACCCAATCTTATAATTATACCGACGCAAATGTCTGATGGAAGAAATTGCTATATGAAACCTGGATTTTGTAATATAACGGTTTCCTTTGATGTTGGCAGCATATTTGGCGAGTCTGATACAGAATTTTGGTTTTTACAATAAACGCACCAATATGACATTTGATGTCAAGTCTCATTGAAAGGCGTATCATCCGAGCTCATACATGGGGGCCAATGTTGAATGGTGTCATGAAATAAACAAGAAATGTAGATTTAGTTGTATTATTGTTGTTTTTAAAAATAATTTACATTACAGTTTAAGTTAGCTGCCATGTCATAATCGCATCCCCCTTTCCCGTCCAGGCTTGGGATTGGCAATGGCGGAGCTACTTTGAGACGTTCTCTTCAAATCGCTACTTCCTCGGTACAATGTGCGTGTGTTAACATATGTGGTAGGGGGTATCACTACAATAAAATAGTTCTTTACTCTGGTTCTTGTATACTGTGGTACAGATGACCCATATGTGCCTGGGGTCAAAGGCGCATTGGGACAACGCCGCGACAGGATTAGTGAGCTGGCACTAATCAAGATCCTACCCCACCTCAAGTTGGTGACTCTGGTAACAGACATTGGTTCTTGTCTGGCTAAGTGGGTAGGGATCGAGGGAGAGCTACTCTGGCGAGGGTAGGGATGTAGATGTAGTCACGTTGGATGAGATCCGCCTGCAACACAGACGAGCGGAATATCAGAGTGACTATTAATGCACGTCTCTTCTGGTCGATAGGAAAAGCTGAACGGATAACCATAAAGGGATGAGGGTTGCATCCAGAGAAGAGACCTGGGCCCGCGTGTAGCAAAACTTGGGCCCGAGATGAGTTGCATGTGGGTCCACATAGGGTGAAACTCGGAGCCCTGAGGTGGGGGCCAGAGTTGAGCCCAGTGTCCGGACAGTCTAAAGGCTGGTAAATGTGAGCACGGTGAGAACTGATGGAAATGTTGGGGCAAGCACCAGGACAGAGCGAGCACTCATGCCCACGATGCACGGGTGGGCCCACCGGTGGGTAGACGTGCATGGCGCTGATGGTGAGGGAGCGTGGCAGGCGTAGTGGTGAGCGGACCAACAAAAGGTGCAGAAAACTGGAAAGCCCAGCAGAGACTTGAATCCAGTGCGCGTTTCCGCTCGCAGCGAACTACTACTGCCTTGTAGTTAGATTGGGGACAATCAAAAGCTAGTAGAGCAAACCGTACACAAAACTGGACGGAAGGAAAACCAAGTAGTCCACAAAAGACCGGCAATCTGGGCAGATGACGTTCAACAACCCGAGAGGGTAGGTCGTCTAAGGATCGCTACCTTAAAAGAAAATAGCAGCCTGTTGCCTTGCAGTTTGGCTGGGGACAGCCAAAGGTTGACGGAGAGCGAACCCAGTAAACGCTGGTTGAAATCGGACACGTCGCCGCAGGAAATGCACAAGAGCTTCAAACAAAGGGGTACCCAAGATTGTGACGTAGAACAAACGTTCTTGGCAAAGGCTGATTATATATCACAATAAGAATGACAAAAATGGTAGAAAAAGAACGATCCAGAGAGAGAGAGTGAGAGAGTGAGATGTGCCTCTTGCGGAAATGCGTGTATAGTATTAATGACACTTTTGCATTGTAACTTCAAATTCAGAAATTATATCAATGTTGTTTTGAGAAGTCAACAATATGACCCAATAGCCTCACACTAATTTCGGTATACGCCTTTAACTAAAAATTTGTGTCGCACTTATGACGTCATTTAATTACCATGTTCAAGCCCGAGTTGATTTGGTGCGCGGAAAATGCAAGTATTGTTAAAAAAAACCCGGATTTTGTTCTAAATGTTGCTAATTTTGTCATGAATGTATTAAATGTCTGTAAATATTAGTTTTCTCTAACCATGCCAATGGACGCGTTAAATATATAGCACAAAGAAGGAAACTTTTAGATGGTATGACTGTTTGAATGGCAAAAAATATTTTGTAGCGTCGGGATCAAGTTATTTCATCAAATGGTTACAAAGATACACATTTTTATCTGTGGGCATGACAAGTTGAACGGACTATAATATACTGCTTCATTGCTACTAATGTTGCGTCCCAGTTGACATACTGCTTCATTGCTACTAATGTCGCGTCCCAGTTGATATTTCTCTTATCATGATTCGAAATGATTAGAAATCCTATGAAGAAACAAACCTGGAATGCGTATTTTAACTTCTGCTTGTTTGTAAAATTGCCTTGAAATTATTTTATGCTATGAAAGAGATCGAGGTTTCCATAATTTTAAAACATACGTCATCGAATCTTGTGTATATATTAGGACAATGAACGTAGGAACATGCTGGCTGAATTGACAACTGTCTCAGAAGAATGAACACAACCGTCTTAAATTATTAACAGCACTGAGAAACTTCGCAAGAATAGGGCATTTTCATAAATGTAAATCATAGCCGATGGCAATGATACAGAAGGTTAGAGTTCAGTTTAGTACAGCGCGTAAGGATAATTACAACTTATTTACCACGAGATTGTCCAATCAATTAGAAACTGGCACTGTGAGTCTCTATACTTGGAGCGTATAGATAGATACTATAAAAATGAAACTGGCACTGTATAGGGTGTATATATTAATGTGTATACCGTAGACTTCCGGAAACGTTGATAGCAAATTGTAAACAAACTTAGAAACTCTCGATGAAATTAGCGTGTTTTCGATTTTTAGATTTTTTCAAAAAGTTTCAGCGCTACCAATTTCAAACTATGACAGGTAGTATCCCCGACATCAAAACAAACATATCCTGTAAATTTCAGCTAAATCTGTTCAGTAGTTTCCGAGTCTATAGGTCCCAAACAAACACACATTCATTTTTATATATATAGTAGATTAATTTCTTCTATAAGGAGCCACTAAACTCTAGATCGCCTGACGCCCCCAATGCTTCTGAACCTGCTATTCCCCCTAGTAGACTTCAGCGCCCAATGGGGTGCGGTACCACCACTGGAGGAAGGGTACCGCCCACTTTGGGAACTTATGCTATAGACGGAGATGCTGAGGAAGGTATCGGATCAGATATGGACTTGTCCGATGATAGTAATCCTTTCATAACTCTCTTCTGGCGCGATCACCGTCCAGACCAATGTACCAGACCACCCTATAACTTCTATTCATGTGGAAATCTGATTCATGCAGCCTTAGCATTGGTATGTTTAACGTCACATCTTCAGCACCATTTGGAGCTCTGGTGCTTATCCTTTGGTGATATGTCCGGTTTCAGCCAGCGTTTACTCGGTTTGCTCTCCTTTCTGTAGCCATCTAGTGTTTTTACGGTGTGGGAGCTATCCCCACTTCCAACCTCCTTAGTCGTCTCTTACGACATGCGTGGCAGGTAACAGTGGTTCTATTCTTTACACCCTAATTTGAGCCCGGCAACCACTCGGGCGATTCATAACTCAATAGCCTGATCTAACTGGTGAACTGCAGAGCAGCTAGATCGGAATTACTTATCAAAAACAACATTCCTTTTTTAAAAAATAACAACAAAATGTGCATTTGCTGTCTTTAGGCAAATATATAATAGATACAGAGCAAATAGAGCTACTGGAAGTATATTCACATCTGATAGTAGACTGGACAGAGAGATCGAAACTAGAATCCAGCAAGCCAACAACATTACATACCAGCTTACCCCAATTTTGAAACACCCAGCTATTCCAGTAGTGACTAAAAGACAGATTATAAATTCAATCTTTATACCAACACTGTGCTACCAGAGCCAAACATGGGCACTGACAAAAGAACAAGAAAGGAAAATTATCACATGCGAAAGGAGATGCCTGAGGAAAGCAGTAAATAAAACAAGAAGAGACCATATAAGAAATGAGGAAATTAGAAGAACAGTCGGAACAACACCTGCAATTAGATTTATTGAAAAACAGAGACTCAAATGGTTTGGCCACTTGGTTAGAATGAACCCGAATACACCAGTTGCAAGACCGTACAACCTGAAAATGGAATCATCAAGAGGAAAGGGCAGACCAAGAAAAGATGGGTTGATGGAGTTACAGACATCTTAAAACTCCACAATACCACACCATATCAAGCGACCGAGCGTGCATTATCCCGGAAACCGATCATCAGTTAAACCTGCTACGCCTAGCGGCAAAAAAGCAGAGAAGGACAAAAGAAAGAAAGACAGAGCAAAAGGTCGTCCCCTCAAAAGGTGGAACACGAAAATAACAAAGAAAGTGAAAAACACTGTTTAGGAAGCGCATACAAAGTATGTTCTAGAAATATCTTCTTATCCTGATACGTTGTGGCAAAATGGGATTTTTTTAAAACATAAAGAAGACAAATATATGTATAGCTTTAACCCGTTTTCATACCATGAGATATATTGGGGGATACAATGTTAGATCCGTATTTTTCTCTGACCGTAGACACACGATGAGTGATATAGTTAATATTGCTACATTCGTCTTTACTTCTCATTGTTTCTCATATACCAATTGAGACTGGGTCGACTTGACAATCTTTACTATCAAAAAATGTCGACACCGACTGTATAATTAAACAAGACTAATCGTCTACCGATACGCGGCTCTTGAACATATATATGTATATACACGCTAGAAATATATTTTGATAATGACAGAACATAAACAACAAAAAACAAAATACATTCGGTCACATTCTATAATCGATCGACTTAAATGAAGTGTAGTCACTTTTCTTTGCTTTAATTTAGCAACAACAACAATTTAGCAACAACAACAATTTAGCAACAACAACAATTTAGCAACAACAACAATTTAGCAACAACAACAATTTAGCAACAACAACAATTTAGCAACAACAACAATTTAGCAACAACAACAATTTAGCAACAACAACAATTTAGCAACAACAACAATTTAGCAACAACAACAATTTAGCAACAACAACAATTTAGCAACAACAACAATTTAGCAACAACAACAATTTAGCAACAACAACAATTTAGCAACAACAACAATTTAGCAACAACAACAATTTAGCAACAACAATAATTTAGCAACAACAAAATTTAGACAACAATTTACCCAAATTTAGCAACAACAACAATTTAGCAACAACAACAATTAGAAAATAATTTATAGATCAAGAATAACTAAAAATTCAGAATGGACATTTCTTCTTCCTCTTCTTCCGGAATATGCCCCATTTTGACTCTTGTTCTTCGGCCTAAATGAGTCTAATGACAATACTTTTGAAGACGTGTCCTGTCTGTGAATTTTCTTCTCCATCGGATAGTAGCCAAAATTAGACTGCTTTACATGGGGGTCTGTATGGTGACGTAGTTAAGACGTTTGATTGGCGCTTTGAAGATTTCTTGTTCGAATCCGAAGCGAGTCACGTGTGCCATTTTGTCATAAGATCCCTAGGACTGTTACTGGAAATACGAAATTCGTTCTTCGTGCAACAATTGAGACAGATGGTGTGTCATTTATGCTGCAGGGACATAGACGGTATGTGTGTCATTTATGCTGCAGGGACATATACGATATGTGTGTCATTTATGCTGCAGGGACATAGACGATATGTGTGTCATTTATGCTGCAGGGACATAGACGATATGTGTGTCATTTATGCTGCAGGGACATAGACGATATGTGTGTCATTTATGCTGCAGGGACATAGACGATATGTGTAACCTGGTGCAATGAAGTCAGTCATTCTTCTTTGAAACCTTTTTACAACTCTAGCACTACGACATTGAAGGTGGAGAAAGTGAAGTGGCAGGCTCTAGCACTAGGACATTGTAGGTGGAGAAAGTGGTACTTTGTCATTAGCCGGCCACAACTGACAGGAAGACCTATTTTTAGAAATTGTCGGAAAATGTCATCTATTTTTAGATATGTTGTAAATAGTCGTGGACAGTCCACTTTGGGACCCAGGTAGGTCAAGCATTAGTATGTGGATACATATACAGTGATAACAACACACATACAGCGAGGAAAGGAGGAACAATTATATTATAGGAAAAAAACACAGAAATTGCCTAACCCTAACCCTGCCACAAAATATATGTAGTATGTCAATATAGTATGTCGATACATATACAGTGATAACAACACAAATACAGCGAGGAAAGGAGGAACAATTATATTATAGGAAAAAAAAACAGAAATTGCCTAACCCTAACCCTGCCACAAAATATAAAATCTTGCGATTGTTTGTTACTACTTAATTTTTTTTTAAAAAGCCGAAAACGAAAGGTTTTTCAACATGAAACCCCTAAAAATGCAAATGGAATAAACCACGCAGACTATTCGACCTTAGGAAATCACTGGACAATCCCCGACACGCCTACGGGATACCAGGGGTTTACCCGGAACTCGTTGTTCAGGTCTTTTTGCGGCCGGCTAATGACAAAGTACCCATTGTAGGTGGAGAAAGTGAAGTGGCAGGCTCTAGCACTAGGACATTGTAGGTGGAGAAAGCGAAGTGGCAGGAATGATCTAAAAAATATTATGCTGGTTTAAAAAAAAAAACGTCGTTACTGACTGTAATACCGCTTTTAAAAGATGGTGTAGGTCAAGTGGTGGGCGTCCGTAGCTTGTGGGTAGTGAGCTCGATCACAACCCAAGCGTGCCTGGTTCAAACTCCGCGGCGGACAAGTTTGGAAGAAAATTAGTTCCCTCGGATTTTTACAAACGGTAAAAGTAGACCTCACCGTTCAGAAAGCAATGCATACTACTGAACGTATAAGTGGTGCCTAGAAAATCGACGACTCATTTACTGTTCTTGATGGCTACGTCCTGTAAAGGATATGCTACGATTTTCAGGACAGGAGGGACGAAAGCCTGAGACATTTAATGGCCACGCGACTAGTGCATGTTCTTTGCTTCACAGCGTCAGAATTATGAAGAGATTTCTAGAACGTTCTTTTGTGTGTCCACAACAAAAAAGTGTGTTTCGTCGTCTCTGTTATCTCTAAGGTTCACCTTTTTATACTCTAAACCAGAGTTTCCCAAAGTGGGCGATACCGCCCCCATGTGGGCGCTGAAACCTTCCAAAGGGGCGATGAGGGTTCAGAAGCATTTTGGTGGAATTTTTTCTTATTTTGCGATTGAAAAAGCATTAACAATTTTAATTTTGCATTTGAATTTATCTTATGTCCATCTTACACGATCCATTTTTTCATCAATTTTCAATTTAATACATATATCATCATCATTGGCCTCTTTGTCTCAGGAGACAATAGGTATTGCGTAACGTATCATGTTCTGCCCTGAATCCCAACGTTTCTTGTGGCTGTAATGCCCTATTCTGGCGTAGCAATCCTTGCCACAGTTGTTGCAAGTAAAACTGGAGACTGGAGCTGATACATAGGATGTTATCTCTGCCTCTGTGCTCTCTTTGCCTCCAGATGTGATGTTGTTTTTCTTCTTTCTTTTGACCTCACTGCCGTTTGCCATGCTTGCCTGTCTTTGGCCAGCCGCTCCCAGTGTTCTTTGTCTATGATGCATGAACTTAGATCACGCTTGCAGGTGTCAATGGGCGCCCATGCTGTCTAGCACCAGATGCGAGTTGGCCATATAGAATGTTCTATAGAAAACATATATATATACATATATATATATATATATATATATATATATATATATATATATATATATTTATATTAGTTTGTTCCTTTCTGTGCCAAAGGTGGCACATAGGGCAGAGGTTTTAGATTTCCATGTTATTGCGGTTCTTTGCTAGCAGTTGGAGATCTTGTATGGTTTTACATCCCAATAGTTTACTTTCTTGTTGGATGGTTCTTCGAAGAGTGGTCTTTGGTCTTCCACGTTTTCGTTTCCCAACTGGTGACCACATAAGGACTTGTCGATTTAGTCTCTTTTCTTCTGATCTAAGCACATGACCTAAATATTTCCACCTTCGTTTCCTTATAATATTTGAAATATATATATATGTGTGGGGGCGTTGGCTAACTGTTATAATGGGGAGAGAGGCGTTACAAAGTTTATGTCTTGCAAAGTGGGCGGTGGGCCGAAAAGTTTGGGAATCTATGCTCTAAAGAAAAGTCAAAGTTCTCAAGGCATGAGGATCAACAATCTCTGGGTCCTGCCCTAACGATAGATGTTGATTGACAGAAGCTACAAATATTGGTTCTCTTTCAGTTGATCGTGTCAGTATCATTATGGTTTTCTTCCAGCCACAAGCAGTACATACATACCATCAAATAGGCCACACATTTGTACATATTCATCAGTAGTTTGTCCCTTCCGAACTTGCTTCATGACAGCAGTTCTTAACAATTTTCTATTCTATTGTTGACCAGCGTCATCTGCAGTCATTTTCAGATCGTCAACGACATCTTGACACATCGTTTTATATGTTTTCAGATCGTCAATGACATCTTGCATACATCGTTTTATATGTTTCAGATAGTCACGACATCTTGCACACATCGTTTTATATGTTTTCAGATCGTCAATGACATCTTGCACACATCGTTTTATATGTTTTCAGATCGTCAATGACATCTTGCACACATCGTTTTATATGTTTTCAGATCGTCAATGACATCTTGCATACATCGTTTTATATGTTTTCAGATCGTCAATGACATCTTGCACACATCGTTTTATATGTTTTCAGATCGTCAATGACATCTTGCACACATCGTTTTATATGTTTTCAGATCGTCAATGACATCTTGCACACATCGTCTTATATGTTTTCAGATCGTCAATGACATCTTGCACACATCGTCTTATATGTTTTCAGATCGTCAATGACATCTTGCATACATCGTTTTATATGTTTTCAGATCGTCAATGACATCTTGCACACATCGTCTTATATGTTTTCAGATCGTCAATGACATCTTGCACACATCGTCTTATATGTTTTCAGATCGTCAATGACATCTGTCAAATCGTTTTATATGTTTATGATAGTCAATGACATCTTGCACACATCGTTTTATATGTTTTCAGATCGTCAATGACATCTTGCACACATCGTCTTATATGTTTTCAGATCGTCAATGACATCTTGCACACATCGTTTTATATGTTTTCAGACCGTCAATGACATCTTGCACACATCGTCTTATATGTTTTCAGATAGTCAATGACATCTTGCACACATCATCTTATATGTTTTCAGATAGTCAATGACATCTTGCACCCATCGTCTTATGTGTTTTCCATTCATTCTTCTTCCAATCACCATTCTCACCAAAATTATCCTCTCCAGGCGCTCATGTCGTTTGATGTGTCCGAAATATTTAATTTTCCGTGTTTTTATGTTTTTCAATAGCCAACTCTCTTTAATATAAATTTGTTGCAGAACAAAAGCGTTGTTCTTTCCTCTGTCCGTGATATTCTAAGTACTCTTTTGTAGCATTTACATTCAAAGGCATTAATGATCTTCTCTTCCCCTTTGTCAATGGTCCATGTCTCACAACCATATGTTGTCAATTGAATATACAAAAACGGAGGCTCATTAGCTACTGGTATTTAATATTTTACAAAACGAAAATCCAACCTTCACAGTACCACGTCCACTGAGTTATGCTATCTCGTAGTGTCAGATCTGATAGGTTAAATAGTGCATCATCTGGTAGAATGGATTAGAACGCGGAGCTCATGTAGGAGAGCCGGGATCAAACCACGATACAGCCATTTTGGTTTTTTTCTGTGGGGGGAGGGAGGTGGGATAAAGAAAGATCATTACCTGAACAGTTTTTGTGCAAATGCACTTAAATTCTACAGATATTTGTCCACCTGTCCTACATCGCCCAAAAAGAAGTAGTACACGCAGAAACGACCGTTTTCTTAAATATGATATGAGTGATTGACCGGGACTAACTCATTCAAGAAAAACGTCAAATAAAATAATTGAAGTTTAAACAGTCTAATAAAGTAACATCTGATGTCATTTCAATATCGATTATTTCTCCCGTATTCAGAGTCACAAAAGAGCTTTGTATAAAAGTTGATCAGATTTCTTTACAGAATATTCTAGTTACAAGAAGAGGCTATTTGAACATGATATATAATGTTTGATATTGCAAGAACTCCCTCAATAATGTGTTCTGTTCTTAGGAAAGAAATTTGGTACGTTGTCTGATTCTTTCGTGCATAGTTTTGAATAAATTGAATTTTTGTAACATCAAAAAGTGTGAGATGCATGTAAGGATCAAGTAGAACTAGGAGGGACAAAATTAAATGTTGTTTCAGAGAATGATGATCATTAAATGCAACAAGTTCCTTTTAAGGAAATTAAACAGTACTGTTATTTAGCGATGTTCTATTCAGAAAGTAATGAGCAACCGCCGTTTTCTCACGAAGTGTTTAATTATATAAAAGCATGAAATTTATACAGTATATAAGGGGCATGTCATTTAAACATCTGTATTATTCAGCATAATCTCCATAAGTTTGTATGTCAGCGCGAAACAAGGGCATGTATTCCTAGCCTGGACCAGATTTTGTCTTGATTATGTAGCCATTTTTTCACTGCATGAATCACTCCCTCATTGTCTTCGAACCTTGTCCAGCTGTGTACATCTTTAAGTGGACCAAACAGATAAAAATCAGAAGGGGCCAAATCTGGACTATAAGGTGGATGGGGTTGTACGTTCCAACTCACTTTGGTGATTACTTCTCGAGTTGCCAGACTTGTGTGAGGACGCGCGTTGTCCGAGAAGGAGCAGTAGGTCTGCTGGATTCTTGTGCGGTCGAACTCTGCAGAAACGTCGATTTAGTTTTTTTTGTAATGTGTTAATGTAAACTTACGAATTGATTGTCTCTCCTCTTGTCATAACATACACAATAATCACTACTTCAATGTTCCAAAAGATAGTGATCATGACCAGTGCCGGATTAGGCCAGCGCGGGGCCCGTAGCAAATTTTAGCGCGGGGCCCTAGGTTTTGTATGATAATAAATAATAAAACATAAATTTTACAAACAAACTTGTCTCGATTTAATGTGAGAAAATTTAGAGATAATACTAGACAAATCAATTTCTAAGTAAATTACATTCAATGTTCAACGACATACGGTGAGGTTATTTAGACGATCTTGTCCCACCATGACCCTTAACTCACTTTTTATACGCTTTAATGTTAAAAAAGAACGTTCTCCGCTGCAGTTGGTAATCATTAAATACAAATTAAATTCGTAAGACTATTTCTACATTTGGGAAACACGACTCTAATGAATTTTCTATTATGCTTTCTTCCAAATTCTCTTGGTAAGAGCTGACAATATTTGGAATTCTTTTCAAGATCTCTTCTGCTGTGAGAGATTTTAACTGCCAAAGTATTCCAAATACACCAGTTAGTCTATGGTACGCTTCCATGCGTTTAGGTAAGGCAGAGAGTACATTATCAATTATGACAATAAACACCTGATTTTCAAATTTTTTTTTCGGTGTTTGATTTTCTACAACTTCATCGAGAGTAGTAGAGCCGATGAAATCGACGTACTTAGTATGTCGCTTGCGTCGTCTTGAAGTTTGTTGCTTATATTCTTGACAGTCAGTCAGGATTTTGGCTTTGGCCTCAGTTTCTGAAAATGTAGACCGCATTACTTGAACGTTCGCGTGTAACGATTCATAAAGGGCATATCCCGTGTTAAGGTCTTGCTCAGGTGACTGTAATGAAGCGCTAGACGCTTGCAAGCGTTCTCTCCGTTCCATAGAAGGGTCATTATTCCTGTTTCCAACTTACTCATCTCCAAAACTAGCCCATACACCTGATTACGATACTCTACCTTTTGATCCATGTTATTTGAGATGTCATCCAAAACTTGTTTGATAGTGGTAATACCACATAAAAGGGCATTTGTCGCATGAGCTCGGGCAGACCACCTGGTGTCCGACAGTCTCTTCAAAGTCGGGAGTTTTGAACCTGTATCTTCCAGTGCTTTTGTAAGAATGCCGCATCGATAGGTAGAAGCGGAAAAGAATGTATAAAGGCTTTCAACAAAATCGAAAAAATGGTTGCTTCTATACAACATTCTGCAGCACACTTAGCAACCAAATTTAGTGAATGTGCAAAGCAGGGAATGTATTCTGCATACTTATTTATCTCCTTAATGCTTGCTTGTAAGCCGTGATATTTCCCACTCATGTTGTTGGCATTGTCACAGCTTTGACCACGACAGTCTTTGATATCAATGACATTTTTCTTTTAAAAATCAAGTAAACTTTGGGCGAGTTGTTCCGTAGTATGACCTTCCATATCCAAGAACTTCACAAACCTTTCCACTGGTCCAGATGGTAACACATAGCGCACTATTAGAGTGAGTTGGTCCACATGCGAAATGTCTGGAGTAGAGTCCAGTGATACGGAATAGTACTTGCATTTCAATATGATCCAGTAAGCTTGATGCAATTAGATGGATAAATTCCTCACATGTTATTTTTGATAAGTATGATGAATGTCCCTTTCCTTTGTTTGCATTAATAATATATGCTGAGCTAAAAAATGTCAAATTTGGCTATTAATTCCAACAAACCTAAATAATTTTCATTATGAGGTGAATCAATAGTTTCATCCCTACCCCGAAATGCAAGACCTCGTTCTGCTAAAATTGGATAACTGAAGTAATTCGCTCTAAAAGTGTCCGCCAATATGTTTGTTCGGTCTCAATTTGGTTTACAAGTTGAGAATCGACTTGCATCCTACTTTTTGCAAATTAACAGCGAAATTATCGCTTGTCTATGGAAGGTGCTTGCTTCACGTCTTTTCAACAAATTAATTGCGTTTTTCCAGTCGTCAAATCTTTTTTTTTGTAAACCGTGACGAACAGCAAAGTTGTCCTTTAGTTTCTGAATAACACAACCAATCTCTCACATGATTTTTATTTGTTGGTTTATGTGTATATGTGAAAAACGACTTTCGATCGTAGATTGTTTTCTTTATCGTATGTTTTTTAAGACATGAAATCACTGTTCATATGTTGCGCTTCGCTACTTCCTTTCGCAATCCAATAATCTCGATTGAAGTTGCTTGACCATTCACCAATACCGTTGGTGTACATTTTACTTTCGTTATGTTTTTGACTTGTAGAAGATGTTGCTACATTGGAAGCATGTGCTGTGCTTTCTGCCTCTCTTTGGCTTGAAGATGATGTGGCTAAATTGGAAGAACTTGCTGTACATTCGACTTTAGTTTGTCTTGTGGAAAGTGTGGCTAAATCGTGAAGAATCTTAATGGTAATATTGCTAATGATGATTCTTCTATAGCACTGCCTTCATCTACTACACAGTGTGACGTGACTTCTGTATTTTCTGCTTCGATTATTTTGGATTCAGCACCATTACACACGACATTTAAAAATTCAGACAGCTTTCGTGTTTTTGATATAACATCTTGGTTATTTTTTTCCTTTTCATCTCTGTCACATAGGCGCGGGCCCCCAGAAGCGCGGGGCCCGTAGCATTTGCTACTTCTGCTACTAGACTAATCCGGCGCTGATCATGACCTTTCTGACAAAAGTTATCTAGATTGTCTCTCCTCTTGGCATAACATACACAATAATCACTACTTCAATGTTCCAAAAGATAGTGATCATGACCTTTCTGACAAAAGTTATCTAGATTGTCTCTCCTCTTGGCATAACATACACAATAATCACTACTTCAATGTTCCAAAAGATAGTGATCATGACCTTTCTGACAAAAGTTATCTTGAATTTCTTTCTTCGTGGCTCACAATGATGTGCCCACATTTTGTTACCTGTAATGATCTTAGTCCAAAAATTATCTCCATCAGCATTGAAACGTCCTAGCAACTCAGAAGAAGCTGTTTTCCTTTGCATTCAGGGATCAATTATGAGACTTCGAAGAACCAATATTACTCAAAACTTAGAAAATCTTAGACTTTTATAACTGCATTTCACTACCATTTCTGACTGACAGCTGTAGGGCCAATTTTTCAGTAGTGACTCGCCTAACAACAGGTGGTCACCAAACGATCGAAGAACATCCCTCATAGTCATCCTCAACTTCCCAACGATCAATGCCCTTGATGCAGGCCTGACCGCTCTCTTATTGCCACGAACACCCGCATAGATTGGGATCATAGGATAGCATTCACTTTGTTGTCTATGCTGACTCTAGTAACAACACATATTAATAACTCATTATGAATTTGGGATTTCGAAGCTAGGTACGTTTAGATGTTGGTCTGCAGATAAACTGTGATATTTGCGCATCTCAGATCATCATATCCGATTTCGTCATGCCTTTTATTCGGTGATTCTTATCGTTGTATTCTCCACAATCTCCACAGGTAACTAAGAGCATCATCCGTGGTGTTTTTCAAAATATAAATCTATTTCTTCAGATATAATGATTTATCTCTTTACAGAAATATTTGGGTTTTTATATTGTTATCTGATAAATCAGAAAAATTAGATACTTTGGCCACATCAAGCATCATAATGGCCTAGAGAGAACAATATTAGAGGGCAGGGTACCAGGACGCAGAGGCAGAACAAGAAGAATATGGTTACAAGATATTAAAGAAACCATGAAAATGACCATCGACGAAGTGGGTGAACTGGCTAGAGACAGAGGGAATTGCAGATAGAAAAAAGTACAACGTCCTATAAAGGATAAGCACCTTGATGATGATATTGTTATAGGGTGAAGCTGTTAATATGTTTATCTGTCGTTCTGAATGTTACAGGTTCAAGTCCGGACCGAGTTACATGAAATATTTTTTTAGAAGATCCCTAGGATTGTTTTGTGCTTTTTGCAACACTTTCAGTAGATATCTTATGATTTCTGTTGCCAAAGACAAAGACATGTGCGAAAACCTGGTGCAATAAAGTCACTCCTTTCTCGTTAGACACTTTTTATGTCTAATACGTAGTGATGCAAGAGCTGGAGGGAGCTGCAGGAGATGAGTTGGTATGAGTTGGTTGAAGGCATATGCCCCAAACTGGGTTAAAAGGCAGAGAGAGAGAGACGTAGTGATGAAAGAGCTGGGGGGAACTGCAGGAGATGAGTTGGTATGAGTTGGTTGAAGGCATATGCCCCAACCTGAGTTAAAAGGCAGAGAGAGAGACGTAGTGATGTAAGAGCTGGAGGGAGCTGCAGGAGATGAGTTGGTATGAGTTGGTTGAGGGCATATGCCCCAACCTGGGTTAAAAGGCAGAGAGAAAGACGTAGTGATGGAAGAGCTGGGGGGAGCTGCAGGAGATGAGTTGGTATGAGTTGGTTGAGGGCATATGCCCCAACCTGGGTTAAAAGGCAGAGAGAGAGAGAGACGTAGTGATGCACCCGAGCATTGAGCTGTTTTCACCACAAATTTTTGTAAGACATTTTTGTTTGCGCTTGTGACGGATTATATTGGAACCTAGAGAACAGTATCAATATTCTTGCTATTATTGTTGTTGTTCTGCTCACCAAGAGAGTACGAGTTCACACTGTTGTTTCCTGTGTCATAAAGTGAATGTTTCCTGTGTCATAAGGTGAATGTTTCCTGTGTCATAAAGTGAATGTTTCCTGTGTCATAAAGTGAATGTTTCCTGTGTCATGAAGTGAATGTTTCATGTGTCATAAAGTGAATGTTTCCTGTGTCATAAAGTGAATGTTTCCTGTGTCATGAAGTGAATGTTTCATGTGTCATAAAGTGAATGTTTCCTGTGTCATGAAGTGAATGTTTCATGTGTCATAAAGTGAATGTTTCCTGTGTCATAAAGTGAATGTTTCCTGTGTCATAAAGTGAATGTTTCCTGTGTCATAAAGTGAATGTTTCCTGTGTCATAAAGTGAATGTTTCCTGTGTCATAAAGTGAATGTTTCCTGTGTCATAAAGTGAATGTTTCCTGTGTCATAAAGTGAATGTTTCCTGTGTCATAAAGTGAATGTTTCGTGTGTCATAAAGTGAATGTTGTACTTTCGACTTCAGGTTTGTCTTCTTCTTCTTCGAACGCTCCATATCGACCACTTGTTTAACCACTCTTGTGATCTGTATGTGATCTGAGCCTAAGAGCGTTTGTACATTGTGCCAGTTATGCGCCTACAAGTAGGCAAGCACATACGATTTCTACACTGCTTTTTATTTACTAGGGTAGCTTCCTTAGGCCCCTACCTCAGTCGCCTCTTACGACATGCCTTGTAGGTTACAGTGTTACTATTCTATGCTCCCATTGAGAGCCACGGCAACACACGGGCGCTCCTGGTTTGTGAATCTTCATGCAACCTTTTTTGATGGGTGTAGGTTTCCAAAGTTTGCTTTCAAATCCCAAAAGATATGCGTGACTCGATTTAATGCAGAAAGCAATATCACGAGCTGGACAGTCTTCTACTTCAGAATGAACATTGTTGTGATTATCTTATAACCTTGAAGGTATACAGAAACTAAAGTGTTGGTTTCCTTTAAACAGACCAGATATGTGCCTCCAACAGGCGTCATCACAGTGAAGATGAATTCCATACTGGCTTCGTAAGACGGATGGGTATATCTGTGATCCGTGCGTATTATCAAGACAATATAAAATTACCATAAGAAACAATGAATAACAAAAAAACAATAAAATGATTATAAAAAGACGTCATAATCCCTTATTAATCTGCAAAAATGCACAGACACACGCAACCAATAAGCAACAGACACCAAGTTGCAAAACTTAACAATGAAAAAATTGCTAATTCATCACAAAACATTTCTGCTTCAAGTTCCTGACGTCAATGCGTTCGACTTTTAACAGTTCCAAAGTGCACGAATGTGTTAATATATCCCATATGTTCATCTCACATACATGTATGCGCATATGAACTATAACGTGCTAAATATACTAACATATGGTGCAAAGCAAATCATTGTGTTTGTGCGATGGTGTAGCGTACGAAAACGTCGATAGTATTGTAATAGAATTTCTTTCCTAAGATTATTGATACTTACATTTACACCAAGATATAGCTAAGTAGAATATATGAGACTTTACATATAATCGAAGCATATAGATTAAGATAAACAGAACAACTTGGACAATATAAACTAATGTACGGTTATTTTATGACAAATATTCTATTCTATTACTATTAATCAGATTTACAGCGTTATACTTTTACGAAAACCGTAAGATCAGTTATCAGTTATTTGAGGACTATTATAATCTCACTCCGGACATGTCCATAGGTGTCTCGATCTCCGCCTCAATAAATCCAGCAGTGTCCACGGCCCAAGATGCCAGTTCGGTGTTGATTTATCAATCTCCTTGCAAATTTAGTATGTCGTTCTTTTCGGGCTGCACCAATATTGACACCCATCTCTCTCAATCTGGTCAGCGAGTGGGATTCACAGACCTGAAATTCCTCTGTTCGGAAAGACTTTCTCAATGCGTGAAGAATGTCATTTTAATCCATGGCAGCTCCCTCTGATATTGTAGCCAAGCCAACCAATCTATCAGCTCGTTCATTACCCCTAACTCCTGCGTGCCCAGGGACAAAAATAAAGGTGATTTCTCTGATCTCTGTCTGTACCAGTACCTTCACCCAGTTGTGTCTCACCATTCCTGATTCGAATTTACGAATCATGCTCATAGAATCACTGAGTATGAAAACGCGAGAGTATTAAAAAACCATAAGATATTTTGCATTGCTTTTATCTTTCCATCTTTCTTCTTCCTAATTGAAGACCAACGATATTTTAGGTGGATAGTGTACTTACTTCGAAAGCGATCAGTCCCATGTTCAAATTACTCAGTGGAAGTGGGTTTTTTTCAGAATGCGTAGGCTCTAAGGTAGACCCCCACCCTCACCCTACCCCCACCCCCGTTCCGTCTCAATCTTAACCGTCGGCTACTTAACTATATTAAAATTCCTATTGTTATTATAATTAGTAGCAGTAGTGTTGTATACACAAAAGGCAAGATCAGCATTTGCCATTCTGAAGAACATATCGAATTCAAGAATGATCAGAAATAAAAATTAAGTAAATAATATTGAACTCAAATGTCAAGTCTGTCCTTCTATATGGAGTGTAGACATGGAGAACAACTAAGGGGAACATCAGGAAAGTTCCAGACATTCATCAATAGATGCCTGTACATGATACTCAATCTGCAATGACAGGATCACAAACAGTGATCTTTGAGATAGAGCGGGACAACAGCAGTTGGAACAAGAGATAAGAGGCAAAAGGTGGCGATGGATAGGACACACGCCGAGGAAACCCCCTGACAACATCCCGAGACAGGTTCTCCGATGGAACTCCAAGGAAATGGAGGTAGGGACGACACAGGAACTCGTGGAGACGGGAGTTGGAGGCGTAAAGCAATAAAATGGGAAGAGAGGGGAGAGATCTGGAAAATAAGGAAATAGATAGAAGTGCTTGGAAGGTCTTGGTTGCGGATCTATGTCTCTCTTGGTTGCGGATCTATGTCTCCCTTGGTTGCGGATCTATGCTTCCCTTGGTTGCCGATCTATGTCTCCCTTGGTTGCCGATCTATGTCTCCCTTGGTTGCGGATCTATGTCTCCCTTGGTTGCGGATCTATGCTTCCCTTGGTTGCGGATCTATGTCTCCCTTGGTTGCCGATCTATGTCTCCCTTGGTTGCGGATCTATGCCTCCCTTGGTTGCGGATCTATGTCTCCCTTGGTTGCGATCTATGTCTCCTTGGTTGCGGATCTATGTCTCCCTTGGTTGCGGATCTATGTCTCCCTTGGTTGCGGATCTATGTCCCCTTGGTTGCGGATCTATGTCTCCCTTGGTTGCGGATCTATGCCTCCCTTGGTTGCGGATCTATGTCTCCTTGGTTGCGGATCTATGTCTCCCTTGGTTGCGGATCTATGTCTCCCTTGGTTGCGGATCTATGTCTCCCTTGGTTGCGGATCTATGCCTCCTTGGTTGCGGATCTATGCCTCCCTTGGTTGCGGATCTATGCCTCCTTGGTTGCGGATCTATGCCTCCCTTGGTTGCGGATCTATGCCTCCCTTGGTTGCGGATCTATGCCTCCCTTGGTTGCGGATCTATGTCTCCTTGGTTGCGGATCTATGTCTCCCTTGGTTGCGGATCTATGCCCCCTTGGTTGCGGATCTATGTCTCCCTTGGTTGCGGATCTATGCCTCCTTGGTTGCGGATCTATGCCTCCTTGGTTGCGGATCTATGTCTCCCTTGGTTGCGGATCTATGTCTCCTTGGTTGCGGATCTATGCCTCCCTTGGTTGCGGATCTATGTCTCCCTTGGTTGCGGATCTATGTCTCCTTGGTTGCCGATCTATGCTCCTTGGTTGCGGATCTATGCCTCCCTTGGTTGCGGATCTATGTCTCCCTTGGTTGCGGATCTATGTCTCCCTTGGTTGCGGATCTATGCCTCCTTGGTTGCGGATCTATGTCTCCCTTGGTTGCGGATCTATGTCTCCTTGGTTGCGGATCTATGTCTCCCTTGGTTGCGGATCTATGTCTCCCTTGGTTGCGGATCTATGCTCCTTGGTTGCGGATCTATGTCTCCCTTGGTTGCGGATCTATGTCTCCCTTGGTTGCGGATCTATGCTCCCTTGGTTGCGGATCTATGTCTCCTTGGTTGCGGATCTATGTCTCCCTTGGTTGCGGATCTATACTTCCCTTGGTTGCGGATCTATGTCTCCCTTGGTTGCGGATCTATGCTCCCTTGGTTGCGGATCTATGCCTCCCTTGGTTGCGGATCTATGTCTCCTTGGTTGCGGATCTATGTCTCCCTTGGTTGCGGATCTATGCCTCCTTGGTTGCGGATCTATGTCTCCCTTGGTTGCGGATCTATGCCTCCTTGGTTGCGGATCTATGCCTCCTTGGTTGCGGATCTATGTCTCCTTGGTTGCGGATCTATGTCTCCCTTGGTTGCGGATCTATGCCCCCTTGGTTGCGGATCTATGTCTCCTTGGTTGCGGATCTATGTCTCCCTTGGTTGCGGATCTATGCCTCCTTGGTTGCGGATCTATGCCTCCTTGGTTGCGGATCTATGTCTCCTTGGTTGCGGATCTATGTCTCCTGCTTAGGGCTTTGTCGGATCTATGTCTCCCTTGGTTGCGATCTATGCTCTCCTTGGTTGCGGATCTATGCTCCCTTGGTTGCGGATCTATGTCTCCCTTGGTTGCGGATCTATGCCTCTCCTTGGTTGCGGATCTATGCTCCCTTGTTGCGGATCTATGCCTCCTTGGTTGCATCAGTGGATCTATGCCTCCCTTGGTTGCGGATCTATGCCTCCCTGGGTTGCGGATCTATGTCTCCCTTGGTTGCGGATCTATGCCTCCCTTGGTTGCGGATCTATGTCTCCCTTGGTTGCGGATCTATGCCTCCCTTGGTTGCGGATCTATGTCTCCCTTGGTTGCGGATCTATGTCTCCTTGGTTGCGGATCTATGTCTCCTTGGTTGCGGATCTATGTCTCCCTTGGTTGCGGATCTATGTCTCCTTGGTTGCGGATCTATGTCTCCCTTGGTTGCGGATCTATGTCTCCCTTGGTTGCGATCTATACCTCCCTTGGTTGCGGATCTATGTCTCCCTTGGTTGCGGATCTATGTGTCCCTTGGTTGCGGATCTATGTCTCCCTTGGTTGCGGATCTATGCTTCCCTTGGTTGCGGATCTATGTCTCCCTTGGTTGCGGATCTATGTCTCCCTTGGTTGCGGATCTATGCTTCCCTTGGTTGCGGATCTATGCCTCCCTTGGTTGCGGATCTATGTCTCCCTTGGTTGCGGATCTATGTCTCCCTTGGTTGCGGATCTATGTCTCCCTTGGTTGCGGATCTATGCTTCCCTTGGTTGCGGATCTATGCCTCCCTTGGTTGCGGATCTATGTCTCCCTTGGTTGCGGATCTATGTCTCCCTTGGTTGCGGATCTATGTCTCCCTTGGTTGCGGATCTATGTCTCCTTGGTTGCGGATCTATGTCTCCCTTGGTTGCTGATCTATACTTCCCTTGGTTGCGGATCTATGTCTCCTTGGTTGCGGATCTATGTCTCCCTTGGTTGCGGATTTATGCCTCCCTTGGTTGCGGATCTATGCCTCCCTGGTTGCGGATCTATGTCTCCCTTGGTTGCGGATCTATACTTCCCTTGGTTGCGGATCTATGTCTCCCTTGGTTGCGGATCTATGTCTCCTTGGTTGCGGATCTATGCCTCCCTTGGTTGCGGATCTATGCCTCCCTTGGTTGCGGATCTATGCTTCCCTTGGTTGCGGATCTATGTCTCCCTTGGTTGCGGATCTATGTCTCCCTTGGTTGCGGATCTATGTCTCCCTTGGTTGCGGATCTATGCTTCCCTTGGTTGCGGATCTATGCTTTCCTTGGTTGCGGATCTATGGCTCCCTTGGAGCGAAGGGTGAAGAAGAGGAAGAAGTATTGTAAACATCACATGGCGCACGAGCCTCCATAACCATCATTCAGATGCGTGCAAATATATAAAAGCGGTGGATATCACTGGTGTAGAGCATTAAGAATTGTAAGATATAATGAGGAGAAAAAAATGCTATCTCTTGAACATTGAATACAGGCAACACTAGCGTCCTATGGTGAACAGATGGCAGATATGAGAATGTGTGACAATACATAAGATTAGTTTGATATCGATCAGCAATCTTGCATTCTGTCTCAAATGGGTTTAATATATGCATCGAAAATATCCTGAGGAATGTAGTGGATAATTCTGTAAAGGTAAAAAAATTGGCCACTTTTGTAATTGGAGGAAAAGAAATACCATCTGAAATTAGATATGTTGATGACATATTGTTTTTATTACCATCAAAATTGAGAAATGAGATATTGATTATTGATTATTGCTTACTCAACTGATGTCACAACACTACGGCAGATACCCATAGGTGTTCAGTCTCCCCCTCCCCCATTCCCACCCTCCAAGAGATTTCGAAAGGTATGATGTTTTCTGTGGCTCGCTGGTTAAACAAACTTCTCTCTCTGCCTCTCAAACATCCAGCTCTACTTGTTAGTTAAAGTTAATTGCATATCTTTTACAGGACTTTGCGAATCAACACCAGCGTTTAACGCTGTTTGTGATGATTTTTCTAGGCATTATTACGTTCAGTATTTTGCCATTGCTTTCTGAACGGGTGGTGCCATCGTCCTTTTGTTAAAATCCACGCAAACAATTTGCAACCAAATTGCTGTCCGCAGCGTGATTCGAACTCAGAACGTCGAGGTTAATAGACCGAGTCACTAACCCCTAAGCCACAGACGCCACCGCTCTACTTGTACAACTATAAAATCAAACTCCATAAAGATTGATTAAACGTCAATGTCAGTGTCCTCGTCTAACAGTAGGTCGTCAGGAGACTCAAAAAACATCTTCCTTATCCATCCTATACTCTCCAACAATCGATGCTTTCGGTGCAAGCGTGTCCACTCTCAAACACATACTGGACACTGCAGACTGAGCAGACACGTACATATATTAGGAATAAGTCAAGTAATTCTCTGTGTGTCCACGAGTGGAACGGACACAGAAGCACGTCCTGCAAGATTGTCATCTCCTGTAGAAGCAACATGTGACCCCCACATAGTCTACCTGACAATCAAGCTATGGAGAAAACTCTCGCTCTCTTCAGCATGTGACGCCTCTGACGGTTAGGGAAGTAACAAATGCATACCATTCTTCTCTATTATCGGCCTTCCTATGTATTTTGTTCCAGCTATGATTCATTTCTTTCTTTTCTTGTTCTACTGATCTCTTCCTGGTCGTTTTGGGTTTTCAAAGTTTTCATTAACCCATTGTGTACATCTCAATGCAGTTTTCAGGACATAGTTAGTCTCCTGTGTATCACATGTTCGATACATCTCCAACGACTCTTTGGATGATATCGCTCATATTCTTTTGTTGACAGTATGAATGCAGTTCTTGGTTAGAAATAGTATTTCTATTACTAAATAACTAGGCTTCTCATTGCGCATATAGCCCAGTAACGTATCTTCTTCTTCTTCTTTTGTCGTCATAATGTCACCGGGTTACTGCCAAGGGTCATGGTTTTCTGTTTTTGTCTTGCACTTTTCTGGTGGCTTGGGTGATTGTTACTTTTGCTTTTTGACAGAATTCTGCTATACCATCTAACCATCTTTTGCTGGTCTTCCTCTCGCCTTCTTTCCTGGTGTTGTAGAATACTGAATACTGTGGAGTTTGAATGCACTATTATTAAGTGGCCAAACTACTTCATTCTTTGTTCTTTCTTTTTTTTCTTTTGTCCTTCTCTGTTTTTTTGCCGGTTTAACAGATGATCGGCTTCCGAGATAATGCACGCTCGATCGCTTGATATCCTGTGGTATTGTGGAGTTTTAAGATGTCTGTAACTTTATCAATCTATCTTTTTCTTGGTCTGCCTCTTCCTCTTGATGATTCCAATTTCAGACTGTACGCTCTTGCAACTGGTATGTTCAGGTTCATTCTGACCAAGTGGATAAATTATTTGAGTCTCTGTTTTTCAATAAGTCTAACAGCAGGTGTTGTTCCGACTGTTCGTCTAATTTCCTCATTTCTTATATGGTCCCTAAGCTCTTTGTTTCTCAATATAATTCAATCAAGGTTTCTTTCTTATGTTGATGTTGGTGACTCTTGTCTTTTCTGGTGTTGTTGGTAACCTTTCGTAGGCTTTGCATTTCACATTTAGTTATTTTTATGCTACTGTGATTATATCAAAGCAGGCATTAAAGTGGGATGCAAAGTGTTCAAGAACGAGAGGATGACCCAAGGAGACCCTGAAACGAGCTTTGCTGAGAGAGGCAACAAATACCGGGCTCAGTACCATGGAAGAAATTGAGCTAGTTACCCAGGATAAAGCGGTATTGAAACATTTCTTGCATGCCATATGTAACGCATAACGATACGAGAGGAACTATATATTATATTATATTTTATTGTTTGATCATACGTAAATAACGTATATATAACAATAACACAATCTTTGTCTCTCAACCGCTGACAACTCAAGCTTGGATATATCTATGTCACAGATGGACCGCTTTAACTAAAAATAACGGTTCAGGACATTACACAGATCTCCATAGATTGTACAACATATGACGTACTTAAGAGCCGGTTCTTACAGGCAGCTAGTTAATTCTGTCACTATCATCTATCGACCTGATGACAGGCCAGGACGATCATGTGTCACGCTGTCTCGTATTCGTGGCAGTGTATGCATAATTAAATATGGGCTTATTGTATTTTGTATTATTTATAGACCAACATTTCAATTTTATCAATAACTGCTATCTATGTGACTGTTTTCTATATCTTTGTAATGTGTTTTTATATATCTTTGTGACGTGTTTCTATATCTTTGTGACGTGTTTTTATATATCTATGTGACGTGTTTCTATATCTGTGTAATGTGTTTCTATATCTGTGTAATGTGTTTCTATATCTTTGTAATGTGTTTCTATATCTTTGTAATGTGTTTATATATCTTTGTAATGTGTTTCTATATCTGTGTAATGTGTTTCTATATCTTTGTGACGTGTTTCTATATATCTTTGTAATGTGTTTCTATATCTTTGTAATGTGTTTCTATATCTGTGTAATGTGTTTCTATATCTTTGTAATGTGTTTCTATGTCTTTGTAATGTGTTTCTATATCTTTGTAATGTGTTTATATATCTTTGTAATGTGTTTCTATATCTTTGTAATGTGTTTCTATATCTGTGTAACGTGTTTCTATATCTTTGTAATGTGTTTCTATATCTGTGTAACGTGTTTCTATATCTTTGTAACGCGTTTCTATATCTTTGTAACGTGTTTCTATATCTTTGTAATGTGTTTCTATATCTTTGTAATGTGTTTCTATATCTTTGTAATGTGTTTATATATCTTTGTAATGTGTTTATATATCTTTGTAATGTGTTTCTATATCTTTGTAATGTGTTTCTATATCTATGTGACGTGTTTCTATATCTGTGTAATGTGTTTCTATATCTTTGTAATGTGTTTCTATATCTTTGTAATGTGTTTCTATATCTTTGTGACGTGTTTCTATATCTTTGTAATGTGTTTCTATATCTTTGTAACGTGTTTCTATATCTTTGTAATGTGTTTCTATATCTTTGTAATGTGTTTCTATATCTGTGTAATGTGTTTCTATATCTTTGTAATGTGTTTCTATATCTTTGTAACGTGTTTCTATATCTTTGTAATGTGTTTCTATATCTTTGTAACGTGTTTCTATATCTGTGTAATGTGTTTCTATATCTGTGTAACGTGTTTCTATATCTGTGTAATGTGTTTCTATATCTTTGTAATGTGTTTTTATATCTTTGTAATGTGTTTCTATATCTTTGTAATGTGTTTCTATATCTTTGTAATGTGTTTCTATATCTTTGTAATGTGTTTCTATATCTTTGTAATGTGTTTCTATATCTGTGTAATGTGTTTCTATATCTGTGTAATGTGTTTCTATATCTTTGTAATGTGTTTCTATATCTTTGTAATGTGTTTCTATATCTTTGTAATGTGTTTCTATATCTTTGTAATGTGTTTCTATATCTATGTAATGTGTTTCTATGTCTTTGTAATGTGTTTCTATATCTTTGTAATGTGTTTCTATATCTTTGTAATGTGTTTCTATATCTTTGTAATGTGTTTCTATATCTTTGTAATGTGTTTATATATCTTTGTAATGTGTTTCTATATCTTTGTAATGTGTTTCTATATCTGTGTAACGTGTTTCTATATCTGTGTAATGTGTTTCTATATTAATATATCTCTACATTTATCTCTGTATGTCCCTCTATTTCTTTCTCTCTCTTTCTCTCTCTCTCTCTCTCTCTCTCTCTATATATATATATATATATATATATATATATATATATATATCGCTCTTTCTTACATATAAAACGACATGAAGGGCTGGAGAAGACCATCATGGAAGGAGGCATACCGGCAAAGAGAAGAAGAGAAAGACCACGGAGAAGATGGATTCAGAATGTAACTGATTGTTTGAACATGACGGCTGCAGAGGCAGGACATCAGGCCTATGAAAGAGAGAAATTCCGGAGGACTGTTGGGGTGGCAAAGTTCTGCTCAGGACAAGCTATTTGATCATGATATTTTTCTTGCAATATATTGATGCATTCTTCAATTTCTATAATTTCTCTTTCTATCTCTGTATTCGTAGTTTCCCTCTTTGATTTTAATGTAACACTTGTTACAAAATTGTAATACTTTCTGTTTCTCTGTGTCAACACTGTGAAATAAAGACAACTCAGTATCGACATACTTGTTTCTCTATTGTTCTATATCGTGTGGAAATGGTGTAGATGTTTCCAATTGAAATATATTGTGTTACGCTAATTGTCTAATTGTCATGTGTCTAGTCACAATTTTCTGAAATTGCCTCATTGTTCTCTATCTGGTAACAATGTTCTAGAGTTGTCACATTGTTCTCTATCTGGTAACAATGTTCTGGAGTTGTCCTATTGTTCTCTATCTGGTAACAATGTTCTAGAGTTGTTCTATTGTTCTCTTTCTGCTAACAACGTTCTAGAGCTGTCCTATTGTTCTCTATCTGGTAACAACATTCTAGAGCTGTCCTATTGTTCTCTTTCTGCTAACAACGTTCTAGAGCTGTTCTATTGTCCTCTATCTGGTAACAACGTTCTATAGTTGCCCTATTGTCGTATATATCATATTACAATGTTCTATACTCTATCACACTGCTTTATACTCTATCATCGTGTTCTATACTCTATCACACTGCTCTATACTCTATCATCGTGTTCTATACTCTATCACACTGCTTTATACTCTATCATCGTGTTCTATACTCTATCACACTGCTCTATACTCTATCACACTGCTCTATACTCTATCACACTGCTCTATACTCTATCATCGTGTTATATACTCTATCACACTGCTCTATACTCTATCACACTGCTCTATACTCTATCATCGTGTTATATACTCTATCACACTGCTCTATACTCTATCACACTGCTCTATACTCTATCATCGTGTTCTCCACTCTATCATCCTGTTCTATACGCTATCATCGTTTTCTATACTCTATCATCGTGTTCTCTACTCTATCATCGTGTTCTCTACTCTATCAGCGTGTTCTCTACTCTATCATCGTGTTCTCTACTCTATCATCGTGTTCTCTACTCTATCATCGTGTTCTCTACTCTATCAGCGTGTTCTATGCTCTATCATCGTTTTCTATACTCTATCATCGTGTTCTCTACTCTATCAGCGTGTTGTCTACTCTATCATCGTTTTCTCTACTCTATCATCGTGTTGTCTACTCTATCAGCGTGTTGTCTACTCTATCAGCGTGTTCTATACTCTATCATCGTGTTCTTTACTAAATATTAAACATCATTTTATATATGAAAAAGTGTCTACACAAAATGTTAGTAATAAAATTAAGAGAAAACTGATGACAATCGAACAAGTCATTTTACGACATAATTTGAATTTCAAATTACCATCATGTGCTACAACATTAAGTTTTTATGACAAGCGTTTTCAACCAGTTTTTTCACCATGTTTATGAACATTGTGTTTGTTAGCGGACTGCTAGGTCAGATTTACCTGTTCCTGGCTTTCTACATAAGCGGAAATGTATGTGGAAATGGAATTCAGATTTTGAACACAGATTTCAGAGGTTGTATAAGTTGGCAGGGATCAACAATAATAGATCTGGTGGCCAAATGATGTAGATTTGGGACGGGTGTTATGGGAGGGGGAAGGGGGTGAGCGTCTGTAGCTTAAGAGGAAGTGAGCTCGATCACAACCCAAGCGTACCTGGTTCAAACACCGTGGTGGGCAAATTTGAAAGCAAATTAGTTCCCTTGGATTTTTACGAACGATAAAAATAGACCTCACCGTTCTTAAAACAATGGTACACTATGAACGTACAAGTGGTGCCCAGAAAATCGACGGCTCGTTTTATGGGGTTGATAGCTAAGTTCTGTAAAAATATATGCCACGATTTACATTTTCATTATGAAGTAGCTACATCGACCTGGAAGGACAACAAAATGTTGCCTTACGACAGGCCTAAATATATAGTATGACCAACCACAGATCTTAATGCAGAAGTAGAAGATCAGGGGAAGATGCGATAGCATAGTAGCTAGGCACTATCTTTTTATGAGTGGGGTCTGTGCTCAATTTCCCAGTTTGAGTGAATTTTTTCCGAATGTAATGATTCTCTCAGGTCGATCCAGCCTCACTTCTGTACCAGAAAAGCACAAGAAGTAGAGACGGCCGGTATTCCTTACTTTCTTTAATTCGCTTGACATATTGTCTAAATACAAACGTCACTGTCTTTTGTAGCTCACACAGTTTCGAGTAGTTTCTGTCCAGTGTTGGAACTTAGTTTTCTTAACCCTTTAGCTGCTAAGGACGTGTATAGACGTTTTCCCATTCACTGCTAAAGACGCATTAACGCGTCTTTTATTATCTCTCTCCTCTGTGAGCTAAAAACGTGCTAAAACTTTATACATTTCTACTGATCACTGTTATAGGCGTACATTCACGTTTGTGACCTAGAAACAGAGTAGCTATTTTTAACTCCGTCTTCGGAAAGTATGTAGCAGCGAAAGGGTTCCAATAGCTTTTACCGTCTCTTCCCTCATTCTTCACTAAGGTATTCTAAGTTTCTCCACGCCTCTCTTCCCTCATTCTTCACAAGGTATTCTAAGTTTCTTCACGCCTCTCTTCCCATGTGGTTTCCATTCAAGTATACATCTGGTTATAGTGTTCGGTAGTTTTCTAGGGATTGTACAGTTCATCGCCATTTCCTTATCCTAATCTTCAATAGTTTTAGTTTTTATCCCGTTTTTATTAGCGATAATAATTCTTTGCGATACAGAAAGATATTCAGAAAATCCATAGAATTGCAATTAATACATTGTATTCCCCACCCCCACCCCTCACAGAGCGTCTGTGGCTTAACGGCAGTGATCTCGATCACAACCCAAGTGTACCTGGTTCAAACACCGCGTCGGGCAGTATGCAAGGACATTTGTTCCCGTTGATTTTTGAGTGGAAGGTAAAATAAACCTCACCGCTCAGAAAACAATAGCACACTAGTGAACGTATAAGTGGTGTCTAGAAAATCAGTGACTAGTTTACTGTGATTGATGTCGACGTCCTGTAAGGCATATGTCACGATTTTCATAGGAATGCTCCAAGATGAGAACCTGGTTAGCTATAAAGAAGCAAATACCATCGCCAAAGGGCACTACAAAGCAAAATGGGATAAATAACACCAAAACATAACAAGAACGATATATATTACCAACTGTCCAGAAGGGACCAGACAGCTATACTTCGCCTCCGGACGGGTCACAACAGAATGAGACACCACCTGTACACTAAATTCAAGATAGGCACCAATGACCTGTGCTCCTGTGGCTTGGCGAGTATGACAACAGAACATATCCTACAGAACTGCCCCAGTATGCAGACCTGAGAAGAAAGAGGTGGTCCACTTAAACCAGCGTCCAAGACAAACTGTATGGCGTGGCTGATAATCTGAGGCAGTCGTCTGCCCTTATTAGAGAATCCGAAATCGCAATCTAGTGAGAACGCAGAAGAAAAATATTTAACCAAGGAAGCAAAAGTCACACAGGATTATGTATCCCTATTTAACCTAGGAAGCAAAAAGTCACACAGGATTATGTATCCCTATTTAACCAAGGAAGCAAAAAGTCACACAGAATTATGTATCCCTATTTAACAAAGGAAGCAAAAAGTCCCACAGGATTCTGTATCCCTTTTTAACCAAGGAAGCAAAAACTCACACAGGATTCTGTATCCCTATTTAACCAAGGAAGCAAAAATTCACACAGGATTCTGTATCCCTACCAATAATAACAACAATTATAGCAACAAATTTATATGCGTACATTATTTTGTTAAATGGTTTCGTATATTCAACTTTTCTAAAATGCAAACTTAGCAACTAGCGTTTGGGTCCATGACAATGCAGATGTTGAAACCCACTGCTATCAAAATAAATGTTTAGTAAAAGGCCGACATAACTTATGGATAACGCCGGTAAACAAAAGCCTGATGTACCTGCAGATAGATGACCTTGCGTGTAAAAAAGGTAGATCTCAGGTAGATCACAAAATATAGAGATTATATTTTAAATAGCTGTTAGAATTAAACGAATTATTTTCAACAGCTGTAATATGAGTAAGTTATAAGATAATGTTTAACAGAACTGAGTTCACTGCACTTAGAGTTGACCTATAGTTGCTCAGTATCCTGCAGCAGATGAGGACGAGTGTAGGTATAAGTTCTGACTCGCTGGTTATGCATATCTGTGATCCGGTTCTGAGGATTATCTGGGTATCCAAGCAACTTTTAACTCAGACATCATCAAGTAGTATCTTCTTCTTCTCTTCCACTATTGACTTCTTTATAGAAGTGTTGGGGGTGAAACGTAGTGATCTTGTGTGTGCTTGTTCTTCTTCTCTTCCACCATTTACTTCTTTATAGAAGTGTTGGGGGTGAAACACAGTGATCTTGTGTGTGCTTGTTCTTCTCTTCCACCATTTACTTCTTTATAGAAGTGTTGGGGTGAAACATAGTGATCTTGTGTGTGCTTGTTTTCTTCTCTTCCACCATTTATTTCTTTATAGAAGTGTTGGGGTGAAACACAGTGATCTGTGTGTGCTTTTTTAAGGCACTTGTAAGCTGATATTCATGTTCGTAAGGCTGTTCTTGATGCCGTCGATCCATCATTTGCGTGGTCTTCCTCTTGCCTTGTACTCATTATACTTTTTCTGTGTGGCTCTCTGTTATGTTATGTTATGCGATCGACGTCATAGCACATTGGGCATTCCCATTCGTGCTCTGTCCTCCGTTGCAGCAGCCATCCCTAAGTCCATTTGTGGCTCTCTGTGGTAGGCCATACCAGGGCATTCTGGTCAGGTGTCCAAACCATTTAATCTGTTGTTCTTTTATGAATTGCATAACTGCTTTCACATCCAGTCTCCTTATGATTTCTTCATTTCTAATTTTGTCTCTTATTGTCACACCTGCAGCTCTTCTAAAACGTTCGTTCTTTACAACCAATTTTAATTACTCTTTGTGATATATTTGATCTTTGCCAAAAACGTGTACACGTTGCACATTGGTAGGCCCCTAAACGCATAGACTTACACGTTTAGGACACGTGCATCCGATTTCAGCCAAACCTCCTTAGTCACCTCTTACGACATGCGTAGCAAGTAACAGTGGTTCTATTCTTTACACCCCAAATTTGGGCCCCGGTAACCACTCGGGACGATGATGTTGATGATGTTGATGATGCTGATGATGACAAATAAATGTATGAATGAATGAATAAGTGAATGAAACAGAATGTTGAAATTGTTCCTGATTCGATGCCAGTTTTGTCGTTGCAGATGTTTATTCTTTTTTATTTGATTTAATAAGTTGTACTGCAAAGCAACAGCATACAAGATAACACCCTCATTGACTGAGGCAAATGGCTAGATAAAATGTAAGTGAGTTTGTCTACCTCGTCAGCAAGATCAACATATCAGGAGGTAGATATTATACTTTACGAAGCGATATTATATTATTATGTCAGCTGAACTACTATACAACAACCAGTTAAGGGGGGATTCGGTAGTAAGGGGATCATGAAGCTATTTTCGTTGTTTTCACATTAATGTAAAATTTGTATAACCATTTTGAAAGATCGTGACTTAGAATAGTAGAAAAAAATTAGTAAAAAAATGTCAAAGCGTTGCCATGGAAACAATACAAAATGGCCGCCAAAAACAAAATTTCAAATCCCTAAGGCTCTGAATCTAATGAATGTAAATTAATTCTGTTTTCACTCTAAGGTGCAATTGTAATATCTAAAATATTACACATGATATTTAGGATATATTAAATATTTAATTTTTATAAATTTTTTGGTAAAAATTTCCTCAAAATTCGGTCAAAAATAGCTGTTATTGGTGGGTGTGTTTACCCAAAAATTCATAAAAGATTTAATATTTAATATATCCTCAAAATCATGTGTAATTTTTAGATATTACAATTGCTCACCTTAGAGTGAAAACAGAATTCATTTATATTAATTACTTTCAGAGCCTTAGGGATTTAAAATTTTGTATTTTTATTGTTTCCTTGGCAACGTGTTGACATATTTTGAAAACTAAACTTTTTCTACTCTTTTAAGTCATAATATCTCAAAATTATAATACAAATTCTACATTAATATGGAACCAACGAAAAAGTTTCAAGACCAGAATTCCCCGCAGAAGATCGGTCATAGAGAAATCATCAGTTCTGACTCATTCCTGACTCTGACAGAGATGATCATTGTTACAATAAGAAGTAGACATAACAACGCAGCTGAATCTATTTATATATATATATACGAGGGCGCATTGAAAAGTAATGCCTCCAAGTCCATAACTTTGTTAATATACATAATTTACAAATAAAACATACATTTTCAGAAAGCTTGAGATGTCCACTACACAATAGTCATTATTTTTCGACATAGTCACCTCCACGTTCCACACACACGCCAACGTCGAACTAGTTGTTGCATCCCGTCGAAGAAAAAATCTGATGATTTTTCACGAAGCCAGGTACGCACATCTGCTGCCACATCCTCGTCAGAAGCATATCTGTTTCCTTTGAGATGTTCCTTGAGCTTTGGGAACAGGAAAAAGTCACAAGGTCCCAAATTGGGGCTATATGGTGGGTGCGCTAAAATGTCGTCAAAATTGAGACGCTCTAATGCTGCCGCTGTTTGTCTACTGGTGTATGGACGAGCATTGTCATGTTGAAGGACTGCGTGTTTTCCAGGACGAACACGTAAGTCTTGCCCGTAGTTTCTTCGTCGTTTCCACATACCGATCAGAATTGACAGTATTGCCGCGTTCCAAAAATTCGGTGTGGATTACGCCCTGGCAGTCCCAAAACATGGTCATCAAAACTTTTCCCGCTGACTCGACAGTTTTGAATTTTTTTGGGGTGGGTGAGTTTTTGTGCCTGTATTCCATAGACTGGCGCTTGTTTTCAGGGTCGTAATGATGCACCCATGACTCATCGCCAGTGACAATTCAGCAGATAAAGTCATCGCCTTCTCGTTCATATCGCATCAGGTGTTCCTGACACGCCTGATGTCATCAGATTTTTCTTCGACGGGATGCAACAACTAGTTCGACGTTGGCGTGTGTGTGGAACGTGGAGGTGACTATGTGAAAAATAATGACTCTATTGTGTAGTGGACATCTCAAGCTTTCTGAAAATGTATGTTTCATTTGTAAATTATGTATATTAACAAAGTTATGGACTTGGAGGTATTACTTTTCAATGCGCCCTCGTATATATATATATATATATATATGTAACTGAGTGATGCCTTAATTGGGGCGGAGTGTCCCACATTATCTTCACCAATTACCCGATATCTCTTCCCACACATATGTCAACCAACACATATGTCGACCAACATATTCCTTTCAAATGCGCAGTAAAACGTGTTGCACAAATTGGATCAGTTGTACAAGAAACAAGTTGACAGAAATTCATCATTTTTGTGCTTTTCCAGAAGACGTTAATTTTTGTTTTTTTGTATAGAGTGTGAATCGTTTTTATTCTTTTTATGTAGTTCAATTTTCATTTTTTTTTTTTTAATTTAATCGTGTTTTATTTGTTTTGTCCTGAGGGTGTGCATATTGATTCTTTCATGCTAACGATTAGAGATTCATTATTTTTTTATTTTATCTTTAATTTAGTTTTTTATCGATTTTGTGTATTAAGATAATTAGTATAAAAATAAGATGTTTGAAATAATGTGATTGGAAAACAGAGAGAGAGAGCGATAGTAGAAGATGGTAGTAAAAGTATTTCGTGTTACAGAAAGAAGAAGAACAGACATATTAAGAGAATTCAGTTTCAGTTAGGAATATGTTCTTTGCACTCCGAGTGATCCGTTCAAAGATGCAACCATCTCCTTTGCAATATCTCCCAACAGCGTCCCAGCTGCTAATTTTACCAGTTCAATGTTAATTACTGAGCCTACTCATATACTTGTTCTTTTCTGGTCACTCCAATCTCTTCAATCTAAACTCTTGGAACCTAGCAGTTGACGTGGATTGAGTTAGATAACAGGCCTCTTTGCGGCTATACTCTATGAGGATATTCAGAATGTCAGCTCTATAGACTGGCTGACCCCATGATATGGTGGTAGAGCCAGCCAGTCTGTCAGATCTCTCATTGCCAACGACACCCATGTGCCCCGGAACAAAGATAAGTGTACTTCTGCAAAATGTTGGCGCTTGTAGTGAATCAGTCCATTGCCTGCTCACCGATCATCCTACACCTTTCGGATCTTACTCAATAAATCACACAGAATGTACGCATGAGTGTAGTTGTGTGACTCCAGCCAAAGTAGTACCTTAGTCACATGGAGGAATAAGACGATGCTGGAGATAAAAACAAAGATGATGGTAAGAAAAGACAAATACAATAAAGAATAGTGAAGAAGACCGGCAAGATGATTATGAAAATAAATTACAAGAATTAGCTCTGAAGTCTGAGAAGACACGTCTGTATGGCAGGGGGACACTGATAAAAATGAAAGCGACCTTCACACATAAATCAGTCCAATGCGATATACCAGACCTCATGACTACGCTTGAATTTATAGAGAGCGAACGCCGGTGTGTTGTCAGGACCTGTAAAGTGAGCAAAGAATGGTCTTCTTCATTGCATTCGTTCTTTACGACTAATTTTAATCACTCTTTGAAATATGCTTGATCTTTGCCAAGAACGTGTGTACGTTACACATTGGTTTGGTAGGCCCATAAACGCACAGACTTCTACACGTTTAGGACACGTGCATCCGATTTCAGCCAAACCTCCTTAGCCGCCTCTTACGATATGCGTGGCAGGTAACAGTGGTACTATTCTTTACACCCCAACTTTGGGCCCGGTAACTACTCGGGCGGGCCCCGGTAACCACTTGGGCGGGCCCCGGTAACCACTTGGGCGGCACAGAATAGTAATACGGCGACCTACAAGGCATATTATAGGAGGAGACTGAGGTAGGGATCTAGGAAAACTACCCTAGTAAATAAAAAGCGTCGATTAAATCGGATGTGATGACCTACTTGTACAACGCACAACGTACAATCTCTCAGGCTTAGATCACATAAAAATCACAAAAAATTGTATAACAAATGACCGATACGGAGCGTTGGAAAAATAAGAGTATTAAAATAATGCAGAAAATGTAAACAAAAATTAATAAGAATGAGTGAAATAAAATCAGGAAAAAAAAACAATAAATACCAATTTAAATAAGAAATGTGATATGATAAGTACAATGTGCAAACAGTACAAAGAAGAAAAAAATGAAAACAAAACAATAACCCTTCATTATATTTATATCTAGGTGGGTTTTTTTATCCTATTTTTGTTACTTGATCAAATTGAACAAATATTGCGTTTTTCAGTCATCAGCCATTTCTGGGACGGACTTGATTTCCGGAATAACTCAGTCGAGTACGTGACTCTGTGAAGTGGATTTCTCAAACACGGCAAAATATAATAAATCTAGTGACGTGAAAAGTGAATCTAACTAGGCTGAACAATATAGTTCAGACTTCTGACAATGAATTTGTATATGCAATTTTTCCGAGGGATATTTTTTCTTCTTCTGCGAACGTTCCATATCGACCTCTTATTAAACCACTCTTTGTGGTTTGTATGTGATCTGAGTCTAAAAGCGATTGTGCGTTGTGTCAGTTATGCGAATACGGGTGCCTAGACCAGCACATCCGATTTCTTGTCACGCTTTTTATTTACTAGAGTAGTTTTCTCTAGAACTGTGAGACGGATGAACTTGCCACTTGGACGTCATCTTACTCGTGTAGGATGATCGGCGTTCGAAATGCCGAGGAATATAGCAATCGGAATACCAAAGTTGTGACGCACCAAAATGTCGAACTTGAAAGTGCAGCATGTTTTGTTCTATATATATCTTTAATCAATAAATAATATATTGGTAATTGAACCGATATATCGCTTCAGACAATCCTATATGTTATCAGCTTTTGTTGGTAAATGTCGAATCGTTAACGTGATGAACTTGATGATAGTTCATGTAGCTCCCGAAATAAGTTCATTGTAATGTTTCATGCTTATGTGTCTTCACATTTTTACATAACCAAAATGTCTTCTTCTTCTTCAAACACTCCATATCGACTAGTTGTTAAAAAACTCTGTGTGATATGAATGTGATCTGAGCCTAAGAGCGATTGTACGTTGCGACAATTATGCGCCTACAAGTAAGCCAGCCCATTCTATTTCTGCAACGCTTTTTATTTACTAGGGTAGCTTTCCTAGGTCTCTATATCAGTCGCCTCTTACTTCGTTTTCTTCCTACACTCCATATCGACCACTTATTAAGCAACTCTTTGTGATTTGTATGTGATCTGAGCCTAAGAGTGATTATACGTTGTATAGTTATGCACCTACAAGTAGGCCAGCACATCCAATTTCTGCGATGCTTTTGTTTACCAGGGTAGCTTCCTAGTTCCTGCATCACTCGCCTCTTACGACATGCCTTGTAGATTGCAGTGGTACTATTCTTTGCTTCCCTTGTGGGCCCTGGCACAACATGGAATGCTTTGTACATAAAAACAAGAAAACGTAAATCTCTCAGATTCGGCACATGGAATCTCTCAGATTCGGCACATGGAATCTCTCAGATTCGGCACATGGAATCTCTCAGATTCGGCACATGGAATCTCTCAGATTCGGCACATGAAATCTCTCAGATTCGGCACATGGAATCTCTCAGATTCGGCACAAGGAATATCTCATATTCGGCACATGGAATCTCTCAGATTCGGCACATGGAATCTCTCAGATTCGGCACATGGAATCTCTCAGATTCGGCACATGGAATCTCTCAGATTCGGCACATGGAATCTCTCAGATTCGGCACATGTAATCTCTCAGATTCGGCACATGGAATCTCTCAGATTCGGCACATGAAATCTCTCAGATTCGGCACATGAAATCTCTCAGATTCGGCACATGGAATCTCTCAGATTCGGCACAAGGAATATCTCATATTCGGCACATGGAATCTTTCAGATTCGGCACACGGAATCTAAAGTGTCTTTATGTAGTTACTGATGACAGTGTTCATGTACCCATAATTACTTGCATGCTCGCATTTTTACTTAAATATTGATTGATAGGACCGTCATCATTGCACTTCGGTGAGTAACCATGTTTGCTCTGATTTCTTTCTTACACATGAAGATCTCAACTGCAGAGAACGAACTCCGTAGCACCGGCGAGGGTCGCTGGTGAAATTTGAATATGTTGAAGATATTTTGTAGGAATTTTATTTTTAATCTGTTTTAATGAATTTTGCCAGGGCAGCGGCTTTCCAGCCTGCTCTTCTCAATTTTGAACTGCCAATTGTTCTTTCACGTACTCAAATTGAATACGGGACCTACGTTTTAACGTCCATCTCCGATAGGACTAGGAACTCGATCTCACCTGCACTGAGATCAGGGATCTCTGGAAAAATATCCAGATGGCGTCACGAGGGAGCGAACCTGTCACCTTTCGCACGAGAGACAAGCACCTAACCTCTACGTCACAGAGACCGCCTATTCAAATATATGTATACACATACAAATGAATATATATATATGTATATATGCAGAGGCGCACATAAAACCTTTCAGACACGCATACATACATACAGCTAGATTACCCCAGTACTATATTGAACCAACACTTATGTTTAAAGTGGCGTTTTTAAGCCGAAGCAGTGGCGGCTCGTGATCGTTTTTGTTGGTGGGGCAGACACAAATTTTCGGGAAAATCATTGCTTTGGGTTATGTTATATTTTAATTTATTAAATAATAAATACACATTACATATTATTTTTGGTGGGCCCGGCCCTCTGATCCTTAATGATGAGCCACCACTGAGCCGAAGGATTGACTTCCTTACACTGGGTTTGACCCCATATGGTTAGGTGCCTCTCCGCAGAAATGGCAGGCCACCTACCGAGAGTATTGCACAAAGCACGAACTCTGTAGCGCCGGCAAATAGCTGCCCTTCTGGATCTTGTGAAGCATCGACTGAGAGTTAGATACAACAACTGCCCCAGGAAATGAAGTCCCAGAAATCCAATGGAGGGCAGCAGTAACGGCCTCAACCTCCATCCTCATACTAGAAGTAGTTGTCCTGTATGCCCCACTTCGCTCTGCAGCAACCCTACCATGCGCATTAGCCAAGAAACCCCAGCCGGACTTCTCACCACGTTGAACCGACCCATCGGTATATACAACAACATCATCATCCCTTGCATTATCTTCTATCAGCTGTTTTGTACACATAATGCAAAGTGGAGGCTTGGAACATTTGGTGGCAACGGGTAAAATACATGGAAGGAGAAATCGTGGAAGACAGAGGGAGAAGATATTGGATTTTCTCACATCATGGTTCGAAAAGAGATCGACCTCAGAACTAATTAACTGCAGCAAGGAGGGGAGAGAGTTGTAGAGAGACATGATCGCATACGTTGGTAGACACGACACTTGTTTGAATTACATACAACACACAACGGGGGTGGTCTCTGTGGTGTAGATATTATGTGCTTAGCCTCTCGTTTCATGGGTACTTGGTTCGCTCCCTCGTAGAACTATCGGTATATTTTCCATCGATCCCTGATCTCATCCTAGTCATATCGGAGACGGATGATAAAACGTAGGTCCCGCGCTCACGTTGAGCAAATACAAGAACCCTTGGCAGTTCAAATTCGAAAAGAACAGGCTGGAAAGAGTCATGCCTGCCAACACAAAATGAAAACTGCGAACACAAGTAAGTAAGTAGGAACATATCGGTCATAGCTTTGACGTAGATACCAACATAAGTGATTGAAATATCATTTGCCAACTCTTGTCGACAACAACGATGTAACAGTTTGCTTGCTGGTAACATCTGGTAGTAAATTGAATGCTTTGTCCTGAGAGAACACTCAAACGATCATCAAAGGTGTGAATTGATATATCATTTCCATCACTGACGTCATCATCACCAACAATATCATTAACATCAATATTCTTATTAACTTTATCATTCTACCACTTTTTTAACCTATCTTTCTTTTGTCATTCTTTGCTCTCTTGTCGTTAGGTGTAGCAGGTTTAACTGATGATCGGTTTCTGAGATAGCGCACGCTCGGTTACTCGATATACTGTGGTATTGTCTAGTTTTAAGATATCTGTAACTCCATCATCTTTTTCGTGGTCTACCCTTTCCTCGTGATAATTCTATTTTCAGGTTGTACGCTCTTGCAAATGGTGTATTCGGATTCATTCTCACCAAGTGGCAAAACCATTTGAGTCTCTGTTTTTCAATGAATCTAATAGCAGGTGTTGTTCCGACTCTTCTTCTAATTTCTTTAATTAGTTACTAACCACAAACACTGACAGGGCAAGGACATTCCCAGTAGCAACGTATGATTGTGAAACATGGACATTTAACAAGGCAGAAGAAAAACAACAAATAAAATAGTTCGACCACATAAGCAGATTACCAACAGACAGTGTGCCACAAAGAGCAATGCTAATCCGATACAGTGGATACAGTGGATACAGTGGATACAGTGGATACAAAGCAAATGTCCGGCCACGCAAAAGGTGAACCTCAGAGATAACAGAGGTGATGAAAGACACTGTTTATGAAGCGCAGACAAAAGCACGATCTAGAAATCTCTTCTTACTCTGAAGCTGTAGGCCAGCGTTTCCCAAAGTGGGCGGTACCGTCCACCTGTGGGCGCTGAAGCCTTCCAGGGGGAGATAATGGGTTCAGAAGCATTTAGGGGGAGAGTTTTTCGTGATTTTGCGATTGAATAATCATTAAAAATTTGAATTCTGCATGTTAACTCTTCTTATGACCGTCTTACACGATCCATTTTTCATTAATTTTCTATTTCATGCATATAATCATTTGAAAAGTTACCATGTATGACAGAAATATATATCAATTTTCTATGTCAAAGTGAAAATAGAGCATGTATATATATATATGTGTGGGGGCGTTTGCAAACTGTTATAATGGGGAGGGGAGGGGGCGTTACAAAGTTTATGTCGGGCAAAGTGGGTGGTGGGCTGAAAAGTTTGGGAATCTATGCTGTAGGCAACTGAGACAAATCAGGACTTGAGAAAAGAAAGACAGACAAGGCACATAGAGAGGCTCGCTCCAGGTGTCTCCTTTTTCGATCTGATGCTGAAAGCCAAAACAGGATTAGAGAAGAGATAGAGGAAATACATATCTGTGCTTTTGAATATAAGTATTAACGCCTTCACCCATCTACGCCGATTTACTGGCTCATTGTATGTTTGTAAGATGTTGTAAAGTCAGTGTACTGGCTAAGTTAGTCTATTGTCTATTCCCACGTGGAAGATGTAGTTGGCTGTCCACTCTTGCCGTTAAGCGTAGGGATGGGAGCTTTAATTTTCGTTCTAGGGCTAGATGAGTCGCCCTTGTTGTGTTGTATCCGTGTTTATGTAGTGGGGTCTTGATATTGTCTTTCCATCTTTTTCTTGGTCTTCCTTAGCTCTAGTACCCGATCTCTTTTATTGTATGCTGTTATTGGTGGTTGGTTGTATTTCATTCTCATTAAATGTCCAAACCACTGCATTTGTTGTCTTTCCATGTATTCGGTGCATGAATTTATGCCCACTCTGCTTCTGATGTTCTCATTTCGTAGTCTGTCTTTCCTGGTGACTCCACTGCCTTCCTCAAGCATTTCATTTCACACGTGGTGAGCTTTCTGTGATGTATTGCTGTAAGAGACCAAGTTTGGCACTGGTAACAAAGTGTTGGTAGGAAAATACTTGTTATCATCTGTCTTTTCACTTCCATCATGATCTTTGGGTGTTGTAGTAATGGTGCCAGCTGGTAGGCCACTGCATTTGATTTTTGACACCTTGTCTCTATTTCTTTATCGAGTTTTCCGTACTCGGAGAAAATGCTGCCTAAATATTTGAATTCAGAAACTTGCTTTACTCTGGTGTTATCTATTTGTATGTTTGCTTGGCTTGGTGTTCTGCTGATGAAGACAGCAAAGGATGGATGGATTCAGTATGTGACTGAAGATTTGATCATGAAGACAGCAAAGAAAGGATGGGTTCAGTATGTGACTGAAGAATTGAACATCAGCAAAGGAAGGATGGATTCAGTATGTGACTGACGATTTGAACATGAAGACAGCAAAGAAAGAATGGATTCAGTATGTGACTGAAGAATTGAACATGAAGACAGCAAAGGAAGGATGGATTCATTATGTGACTGAAAAATTGAACATGAAGACAGCAAAGGAGATGGGTTAGTATGTGACTAATTTGAACATAGACAGAGGAAGGATGGATTCAGTATGTGACTGAAGATTGTGAACATGTAGAGACAGCAAAGAGCAAAAAGGATGGATTCAGTATGTGACTTGAAAGATTTGAACATGAAGACAACAAAGAAGGATGGGTTCAGTATGTGACTGAAGATTGAACATGAAGACAGCAAAGGAAGGATGGATTCAGTATGTGACTGAAGATTTGGAACAAAAGAAGACAGCAAAGAGAAGGATGGATTCAGTATGTGACTGAAGAATTGAACATGAAGAAAGAAAGAAAGGATGGATTCTCCGTATGTGACTGAAATGAATTAGAAACATAAAGACAACAAAGGAAGGACATCCTAGTTTATATTTTGTATCTCCTATTGTCTTTTTTAAACTTAACGTTCCCAAAGGAACATAGGGCTGTCACTCATCACTAACATGAGCTTTTTTTTAACAGGAACCAATTCTTCTTCTTCTTCAAACGCTCCATCCACATCGACCACTTGTTAACCACTCTGTGTGATTTGTATGTAATCTGAACCTAAGAGCGATTTTACGTTGTGCCAGTTATGCGCCCACGTGTAGGCCAGCACATACGATTTCTGCGATGCTTTTTATTTACTAGGGTAGCATCCTAGGGCCTACATCAGTTGCCTCTTACAACATGAATTGTAGGTTGCAGTGGTACTATTCTTTGCTTCCTTGCGGGCCCCGGCACCACACGGGCGGGAACTAATTCAAAAACAGATCTTCCATTTTATCGTCCATCTCCAGTAGGACTAGGAACTTGATCACACCAACATTGATATCAGGGATCTCTGGAAAATATCTTGATCGCTCCACTCAAGGAATGAATCAGGTATCTCTGGGGTGAGAGACAAGCACGTTACCTCCATGACACAGAGACTACTCAAGATTAAATAAATCTCTGCAAAATTCTCACGTTCTTCAAAATTACATGAGGATCCTTGCCGGTGCTATGTAGTTTGTGAACTGTCGCTGAGATCTTCATGTATAAGAAAGATTTCGGAAAACACATGGTAATTCATTGTATTGCAGTGATGATGGTTCTATCAATCAATCAGTTAATCGATGTTTTTTCACTTAATCCTTTCTAATGTAACATAATTTTTCCCCCACCTTATAAGTACCGTTCAGAAAGTCATGGCAAGCCCCTGTACGTATAAGTGGTGCCTAGAAAATCGATGGCTCGTTTATTGTGATTGATAGCGACTTTATGTAAAGGATATGCCACAATTTTCATCTGATGAGTTCTTGAGAACGACGCGAAATGATGATGATGAATATAATATAATAATGAAATTATTCCTTGACTTGACTTATTCCTCTCCTCTTCTCGTGGAGCATAGGGCCTCAACAGTTGTTTGACACTCTTCTTGGTTGCTCGGTCTGGCTGTTTTCTTGATGGTCTCCCAAGTTAGTCAAGCACTCTTCAATTCCTCAAGAAGACTTCTTACATTCTACATCCCTATAAGGGGTGCGCTTCTTCTATGAAATCAACTTGGGAGCCTCTATTTTGGTTGTCTGTGGCCGAAAAAGGTCGTCAGCACATCAGCCTCCTTGCGGGTTTGTCTGCTCGCCATATTTCGGCATGAGCTAGTCCTTTATAGACTAGTTAGAAATTGTTCCTAATACTGTATTAACCCAAAGATCAAGATGGAAGTGAAAAGACAGATGATAACAAGTATTTTCCTACCAACACTTTGTTACCAGTGCCAAACTTGGTCTCTTACTGCAACGCACCACAGAAAGCTCACCACGTGTGAAATGAAATGCTTGAGGAAGGCAGTGGAAGTCACCTGGAATGACAGACTACGAAATGAGGACATCAGAAGCAGAGTGGGCATAACTTCAGGCACCGAATACATCGAAAGACAACAAATGGTTTGGACATTTAATGAGAATGAAATACAACCAACCACCAATAACAGCATACAATAAAAAGAGATCGGGTACTAGAGCTAAGGAAAAACCAAGAAAAAGATGGATAGACAATATCAAGACCAAACTACATAAACACGGATACAACACAACAAATTCATCTGGCCCTAGAACGCAAATTAAAGCTCCCATACCTACGCTTGACAGCAAGAGTGGACAGCCAACTACATCTTCCACCTATAAATAGATAATAGATAATAGACAATAGATAATAGACAATAGATAATAGACAATAGAAAATAAAATAGAATACAATAGATAGACTGTGTTAACGTTTCACTGTAGTTTGTGTCCATACTTTTCTTAACAACGATACTTTTTAAAATAGATTTGGGTTTCAAACTCTAACCAGACTCGCAATTCCTGTATTGACAAACAGATCAAAAATCATACTATCTGTTCTACCATGACATACTTTTTTGCAAATAGTTCTAATTATTTTTTTGGCATGAAAAGTTAACCAAATATCTTGCTTACTACAGCAATTGTGTCCAGATGCTCAAGTTACATTTTGGTTGTAGATTCACTTGTCAAGCTTGCCAGTCACGTTGAAATATCCACTACCAGGTCTGAACACAGCTGGGTTTGTTCTCTGGACTTGTCATGCTGTGTGCGTGATGTTGCCAATCAGACAACAATTGTTATGTATGTAAGCTAGAACAGAACAATTGCGTGTGCATGGTAGATGTATGTGAATATGTATATGTGATAATGTGGTACTGATAACAGTTGACATTATGCGTAGTCGCTAGATCAAAGGTATACTGCAATGTTATCTACAAAAATGTCTCTCTATCGTTTTATTCAATATTGTCAGGTTACATATCTGTTCAAAGTTAACAATAACGGATCTGCACAGCTATCTATCCTAAGTTAGTCAGTTTCGTTAGTTAGTTAGTTAGTCAGTAAATCAGTTTGTCAGTCAGTTAGTCGGTTAGTTGGTTAGTTAGTTGGATGGTTGGTTGGTTGGTTGGTTGGTTGGTTGGTTGGTTGGTTGACTGGCTGGCTTGTTGGTTGATTGGTTGGTTGGGTGGTTGATTGTTTGGCTGACTGGCTTGTTGGTTGGTTGGTTGGTTGGTTAGTTGATTGACTGGCTGGCTGGTTGGTTGGTTGATTGACTGACTGGTTGGTTGGTTGATTGACTGGTTGGTTGGTAGGTTGGTTGGTTGGTTAGGTGATTGACTGGCTGGTTGGTTGGCTGGTTGGTTGATAGTTGATTGGTTGGTTGGTTGGTTGGTTAGTTGATTGACTGGCTGGTTGGTTGGTTGATTGACTGGCTGGTTGGTTGGTTGATTGACTGGCTGGTTGGTTGGTTGATTGACTGGTTGGTTGGTTGATTGACTGGTTGGTTGGTTGATTGACTCACTGGTTGGTTGGTTGGTTGGTTGATTAGTGTATTGGTTGGTTGGTTTTTGGGCTGATTAGTTAGCTAGTTAAATGATGATTTAGCGGCGGCTGTTGTTGATGATGTTGTTGATGATGATGTTGATGATGATGATGATGTTGATGATGATGTTGATGATGATGTTGATGATGATGTTAATGATGATGTTGATGATGATGATGTTGATGATGATGATGTTGATGATGATGTTGATGATGATGTTGTTGATGATGATGATGATGTTGATGATGATGATGTTTATGATGGTGTTTATTCCAGATTTTCCTTAGATACGTTGGTATTTGGTCGTCCATTTGTGTTTCATTTTAATTTGTCACTCCTGTTTGTTCGTTTGCTTGATAAAGGCCTTGTTGGTCGAAACGTTGCTGTTTATCGTCACTGTTTATGTATTTTGTAAAACTATAGTACTTTGTTTGTACGTGTTTGAATATAGGTCTACAACTGTCGCTCTCAACTCAATTTGTTTAGACCGTCTAAATCGGCTCTGCCTCACGACTCTCCATTTTTTCTTGCCTACTCTTCACTATATCTTCACTATATCTTCACTATATCTTCACTATATCTTCCCTATATCTTCCCTATCATCACCGCTATTTCCACTCCTTGTTGGTTCTAACAGAATGCATGTCTGGTTATAATATATGATTGTTTCCTGAGAGTGTGTTCAATTCATGTTCCTTATCTCTAAATACCATCTATTTTTGTTTCTGCATGATTCTGTTCCACTTGTCTGCATTTATTATCAGTTCAGGTAATATAATGCGGAGTATGCAACGGAGACATAAATATAGTGAATGTTTAGATTTCAATGTGATATTTTGTCACAAGTCATGTCTCAGTTCCAGAGAAGAGAACTAATTTGTTATCTGTTACTGGTAGTAGACCTCTTCCAGCCTCGAGAGACCATAGAACTATGCGTATGGACAAGTGCTTCGCATATAAGGAAAACTGCAATGATGGTGACGTTGTGATTTACACGGATGGATAGGTAGTTTCTCACGAAAAGCCCGCATGGGCTTTCTCTGTAAGCACAAATGACAGAAGGTCAAGAAAGCCATTGGTCCATTTAGTATGACAATTGACGAACTAGCGGTGACTAATGCAGTACTTTGATGAAGTCACAAAACTACTCTCATGCGTGCATTCTGAGTGATTTTTGAGAGTGATCGAAAATAAAAACATTGGTGACTTTTTTAGAACAAATGTAGGAGTCCGCCAAGGCTGCATACTATCACTAGTGCATTTCAATATATACCTAGAACACATTATACAGGAGACACTGCAAGACCATCAAACATAAATAACTATCACGGCCGACTCTTTGTTCAATATATCCTAGAACACTTATACAGAGACACTGCAAGACCATCAAACATCAATAACTATCACTGCGACTCTTGTGATACGATTTCCTGACGATACTGACCTTATGGCATTCACTGAAGCAGAACTTCAAGAACTCATCTCAAAATTAGGAACAGTGAGCAGAAAATAGGAATGGAAATCAACACTGAAAAAAGTAAGACACTGGTGAATAGGGGCAACAACCACAAGCACACCAATATCTGGCTAAACGGACAAAAGCTGGAGGAAGTGGAAACCTTTAAATACCTCGGGTCCTACATATGCATCGATGGTAACTCTGGTAAGGAGATCAAGGCAAGAATTGTGCTGGCTTCAGCCACTATGTGTCGGCTAAACGTGATATGGAAAAGCAGAATCAGCACTCTGGCAAAAATTAATATCTACAGATCACTTGTGCTATTCATTCTTTTGTACGGTTGTGAGAGCTGGCGCTCAATGCAGAACTGGAACGAAGAATCCAGACCTTCGAATATAAGTGTTACAAACGGGTACTACGTATTAGTTACATAGAACATAAGGCGAATATCTATATAAGAGACCAAATAATCCACCTTACAGGTTGGCAAGTGCTATTCTTGACAATCCTGAAAAGGCTAAACTTACTTGGTTCGGGCATGTGATGAGACATGGTCCTATCTCAAGATTATCCCTACGGAACAGTTGAGGAGGAGAAGAAAGAAGGGCAGAGAAAATCCTGGTTTGACAACATCAAGAGCTGGTTAGGACAGAGTTTCTCCACACTTGCTCGAAGAGTTGAAGACAGGGACTCATGGCGTGCTTTTTGTGTTGATGTCTCCACAGTGACACCTCTACGACCCTAATGGGTTATGGGCTTTATTATTATTATTATTATTATATCGAAAAGGTGGCAGCTGGTTCGGTGCACAGACAATGGACTGAATCACTAGGCCAACAATTTGAATAATTACACTCATCTTTGCTCCGGTGCACATGGGTGTCGATGACAATGATAGAGCAGACTTGTTGGCTGGCTCTGCCACCATATCAAGGGGTCAATCTATGGATAGAGCTGACATTCTGAACGCCCTCATAGAATGTGGCCGCAAGGAAGACTTTCACTTAAGCCAATCCATGTCAATGCTAGATTGCAAGAGCAGTGATTGATGACAGGTGTGGTCAGAAAGTAACAGCACAATTGGTATATGAGGATGATTCTTCTGTAACACTTATACTCAAAAGCAAATATATGTTTTTACACTGCCTTGATAAATGTCTATGCTTCACACGCAGATGTTGCCACTGAAAATATGCATGCTCTATTTATTCTGAGTTTTGTTTTCCTAACAGTTCCATTCCATATTTTTTTTAGTCCTTTAATTGTTTTGAAAAACATTGTTTTTTTTTATCTTTTAATTTTCTTTATCCCATTTTCATCCTTTGTTAACAGTGAACCGAAATATTCAAAACTGTTCACATTTTCAATTATCTCTACGCTGATTAAAAATACTTTTTGTCATGTATGTCTTTCGATTGTCATTACATTGATTTTTGTTACTTTAAGATATATATATATATATAGTGCTTTTCTCTTGCACGTCCATTATTAATTTCTCTTTATTGTATTCTATATCGAAATATATAGAAATATCAAATAAATTTTGTTCATAGTTTTATTTATATTAAATGTTTTGGTTTGTAAAGTGACTTGCATAAGTATTGGTACAATCAGAAAGGTTTGTTAGGAGTCCTGTCGTATTGTAAAAGTTAACTGAGAATACTTGAAAATGATAGTATTAAAAGAAAGAAAGAAATAGCGAATAATTATTGAAAACATTCTTCAGAAAATGAGAACAAGAGCAGATGTAATTATGTTCTATTTATCCACTAAAGAAAACAGTGGCTTAATTTTACCGGAACTGTATGGTTGGTAAGTCGGTAGTTATAATAACAGGGTCTAAACTTTGTATTAATTTCGTATGGCTCCCTGGTTGTTTAAAAAGGTTTAAAAGTCGAAGGATTGACTTCATTGCACCGGGTTTACCCCATACAGCTCGGTCCCTCTCCACAGAAATGGCACGCCACCCACCGAGAGTATTGCACAAAGCACGAACTCCGTAGCTCTAGCAACAATCCTAGGGGTCTCTGTGAAAAACTGCACTCGTGAACAGAATGGCGCGATCCGGACTCGAACCCACGATCTTCGACTCACAAGGCAAAGGGCTTAACCACTTTGCAACAGAGAGCCCGAAAATGTCTACAACACGTGGTGTTCCCAAGTGGTCACCCGCTGGTTGTGTTCATAAGAACGCTCGTATTGCAAGACTAGGCAATAGGTACCGTAATAAAAAAAGTGTATGTGGTTCGAATCCTGCGTTTGGTAATTTGTTTTTCGAAGCTCCTAATACGTGTACACTGTCTATTTATTCATTTTGAGTTATAGTCCGTCCATTAATTCGTGAGCACGTTTGAAATTGATTTTCTCGAAAACTACCTGTTGGATCTCAGAGATTTTTTGCAAGCAGCCTTAGAATATCCATGACGCTAGAGAAATATTTTTTCCAAGAAAATTTGATGTAGTTTGAAATATTTCTTCTTCAGGTTATATTAAAATCAACCTCACCGGATTGTACACAATAGTAACAGATTTACGGTACACAGACGCGTTGTTCTAAAAATACATTATGGTAACATAGAAATATCGTGAGTATACAACAATTTCACGAAATCCCGTGCACCGAACCCAGTCGACTTTGAAAGCGGAAAGCATATGACGTTATAATTGGGATACCCTTGTATAGTTATAGGCGTATCTCGCTATTTGTATGAAGCTATTGTATCATATTTGTTGGCTTATCAAAACTGACATTGATATCACATTCATAATGAGTCTGAAGTGCACATTTATAACAATGCAGAAGGTTACAGTTTTACTATACCAACACTTCCGTAGGGAATCTAAGAGAGGTCATCTATATTGCGATATTCATAACCCTGAGAAACGAACGCAACTGGCGCTTGGTCTGAATAGAGAATCCTTTTCCCGATGGATTAAACAGGACACAAAGTGCACTAATGGCAAGCAAGGAAGGAAAAGAACAATTGACGACTTTGACATAGATGTCATAAGACGGAGCTCTTGAAAATGTTTGCGACAAATCAACTTGTTTCTCTCAGGAAACTGAAATTAAAACTGCAATCAGATTGCAGCATAGACATTTCTAAAAGTACTCTATGAAAAATTGTAAGAGCCGCCGGCTTCACCTTCAGAAAAACTATAGGCGGCAGGAATATTATTTGTGAAAAGCCACATTTAATTGCTGTCCGAAGTAAATACCTGAGGCAGATCCGTGAGCGGCGGAGGCAATGCTATGATATTGTATATTTGGACGAATCCTGGGTCAATGCTCACCACACCAATGCTAAAGAATGGCAATCAGTAGACGGTGAACAGAAAAGAAACATACCAAGCAGCAAAGGCCAGCGTATTATACTAACACATACAGGAAGTAGTGAAGAAGATCTTGTCCATGACGCTGGACTTATTTTCCAATCAAAAGTACCGACGGTAGGGACTACCACACAGAAATGAATGGACATATTTTCAGGCACTGGATGGAGAAAGATCTACTTCCAATTCTAAACAGACCATCATGCTTGGTAATGGATAATGCATCCTATCACAACGCAGTATCAGCGGAAGACAAAGTACTAACTGCATCAAATACAAAAGATCAAATTAGGACTTGGCTTGCTAAGGAAAATGTCAGCTTCGATGATACATATTTGAAACCCGAGTTGTTGCACCTGGTGAGGATGACAAATAAGACAAAGGTGTTTCATATTGACAAAATCATTGCGGAATACGGCCACACGTCTTTGCGACTACCTCCATATCATGCTCACCTCAATCCGATAGAGCTTGTCTGGGCTAAAGTAAAAGGGCAAGTTGCGGAACAGAACAGGACGTTTAAAATGTGTGATGTTGAAGTTCTGACACGTGAGTCCTTCTCAATGATAGACATGCAGTTCTGGAAGAAGTGTGTTGAACATGTGCTCCGAGAGGAAGACGAGTACTGGCACCGAGATGGATTACAATTTGTCCAGCCAGTAACAATTATCAACCTCATGGAATCGTCAGATTCGGGATGATACAAATCATATTTTGATTACAGACTGAGAAATAGCAACGTATACATTTCCATATCCAAATGCGTCTACCATCATACAATTTGTGGTGAAGTTAAGACACCTAGGTCTAATGGTGACCGAAGGGAGGTCTAACTGTTGCATATTGTATCCAAGTTCACGATTGCACATAAAGGGCAACACACTTAATTACTTGACCTATCAAGTTAATATGGAGATACACCTATGAATAGAATTGACATGGACAAATTCTAGGGATTACTGTAAAATCTAAAATTTGAGCCCCGTATTTGCAATTGTCATAAAAGATCAAAGGAATTCGCCGATGTGCAAAATCCGTAGCATCTATGGACTACTGGTTAGCTTTATTTTAGCGTCATGGATATTCTAAGGCTGCATGCAAAAATCACTGAGATCCAACAGGTAGTTTTCGAGAAAATCAATTTCAAACGTGCTCACGAATTAATGGACAGACTATAGCTAAAAATCCATGCAAATTGTTTCGCGTGGTTTTTCAAAGGACGATGGCACCACCCGTTCGGAAAGCAATTGCAAACTACTGAACGTAATAATGCCTAGAAAAATCACAAACAGCGTTTAAAAGCTGGGGTTGATTCGCAAAGTCCTGTAAAGGATATTCAATTAACTTTTAACTTTGAGTAGCCCTCGGAAGTTAAGCCGTAAAATAAAACTAGTGCAAGGTAAGTAACCCACGAATTAGTTATAATGCTCTTTATGTTTTGATTGTGTCCCTTTGATTTGTTTTGCTTTTTTGAAAAAACTTGATTTGTACCAAGATTCTTTGCATAGTATGAAATTTAATCTTTTTGTATTTAAATGTATATAATATATCTAAACACTACTAACATTCAATAGGATTGAAGGGATAGTTTTCATGTTATGTGGTACTTCGGGAGATAATAGTGTTAATCAAGATAGATACATGGAGAAGAGGGCTGGGGGCTGATATTAAAAAGATTGGTAAAACATGAAAAGAATTTTAAGAGATGGCAGGAGAGAGGAAGAACTGGAGGAAGTTTGTTGAAGATCTGTTCTCCGTTGGGAGTTGAAAGAGAGGAAGAACTGGAGGAAGTTTGTTGAAGATCTGTGCTCCGTTGGGAGTTGAAAGGTGAAGAGAAGAATAAAAATATATGTTTGGAAGTCGCTACGGCGAAGTGGTTAAGATTTTTTGTCTTGCGTTCTAAAAGTTGTAGGTTCAAATCCAGACAGAGTCACGTGTGCAATTTCTACGAGAGATCCTAGGATTGTTGCTTGAGCTACGGAATTCTCTCTCTTTCTCTCATGCGAATCACCGCTTAGACTGATGTACCAGATCTTCTCACGAATTCTGTTGTTGTTTTTAGGGACTCCGACCCTCCGTACAGCTTCTCATTTATTTCGATATTTTCCGGCCATGTTTCGTTTTTCAGGCCTGCTAGCAGTGGACAGTCTTGCAGAAGGTGTTCTGCCGTCATGTCCGCCTGCTCGCAGTGGCACAGGCTAGTTGTGCCAATTTTAATTTGTTGTACATATGGTACCGGAGTCTGTTATGGCAGGTACAGAGGTGGAAAATAACAACTTGGTTGTTACGGAACACTACGGAGTTCATGCTTTGTGAAACACTCTCGACAGATGAAGTACCATTTCTGCCGACAGGGACTAAGCGATATGGGAAAACCCGGTGCAAAGTAGTCAAATACTTTGCCTTTGGGCCCTGTTTTTAAGTCACAAATATATCACGAAATATGTTATACGATATGGGAAATAGAAAAATAGTCAACGTACTAAATATATCAATATGAAATTTGCAGAATGTTCGATTCCAAAGAAACTGTGACACTAAGAAAGCTGAAGATTAGGTTAAGAATACACAATGACATTGATGTATCGAAATCAACGTTATGGAGAACTGTTAGAAGCATCGGCTTTACTTTTAGGAAGTACGCTAATGGGAGAAATGTCATCTGCGAGAAGCCGCATTTAGTACGTCTGAGAAGTAAATATTTACGTGAAGTACGGGAAATTCGTAATCAAGGTTACGATATTGTGTATGTGGATGAAACCTGGATCAATGCTCACCACACTAATGAAAAGGAGTGGCAGTTATCCGATGGAACAATTAAACGATATGTACCTAGTGGAAAAGGACAACGTCTGATAATGGCACATGCAGGCAGCAGACAAAATGGGCTGGTTAAAGATGCTGAACTTATTTTCACTTCCAATTATACGGACAACAGGGACTATCATACCGAGATGAACGGTAACATATTTAGAGATTGGATTGAACATACTCTTCTTCCGTCCCTAGACAGACCATCCTGTGTGATAATGGACAACGCATCATTCCACAACACTGTGTCAGAAGAAGACAAAATCCCGACATCTTCGAGTACAAAGATGCTATAAAACTTTGGCTCAGAAAGGAGAACATTCCATTTAATGAGGGGTTTTTGAAGCCTGAATTACTATCTATTGTTAAAACATCACAGTAGACCAGGGTATTCCAAACAGACAAGTTGATTCAACAGCATGGTCATGTGTGTTTGAGACTACCACCTTATCATTCACACTTAAACCCAATTGAACTCATTTGGACCAAAGTTAAAGGACTGGTAGCAGCTGAAAATAAAACTTTCAAGCTAAGCAATATGAAAGAACTAACATATGCCGCCCTGTCGAAGATAGACAGAGATTATTGGTGTAAATGCGAAGACCATGTCTTAAAGGAGGAAAATGACTACTGGGACAAAGATTGAATGTCGTTCGTGCAGCCAAGAATAGTCATCAATATGTTAGACTCATCGGACTCAGAATAAGTGAGTAAACACTTTATATGATTTATATAATATGAGTTATCTCACCCTCCAAAATTCGAATTGTATATACGCCTATGCCGAAAATATTTGATTTTTTTAATTTACGGTAAATTATTTTCTTCCAGCACCAAATAATTACTAGGTTTGAAAAGATCAAAGGAATTCGCCGTTGCAAGAAAAGTACACTACCTGCAACATTGAATTTAGAAAATCGTTGGGACATCGGAAATACAACACCACATGCAAAAATCACGTTCATCCATGCAATGAATATGGAGATATTTGAGGTCAATCGTTTGAAACTGACACTATAACTATATAACATTTCGCAGAACAATCCTACAAGAAAGTAAACTATTGGGATGTAAAACCTAAGATCTCCAACTGCTAGCAACGAACCGCATTACATGGAGATCTAAAACCTCTGCCCTATGTGCCGCCTTTGGCACGAAAGGAACAAACTATATTACATTATGCTTGATTATCTACGCAAGTAACATAGTGTGACAAATAATTATGGGAAGATTGCGTAAAGAGATTTATTTTTTAACACCAACATTACTTCTGAATTCGGAGAAGGCACGCCTGTATAGCAGAGCACACTGATAAAAAGGAAAGCATGCCTTCACGCAAAAATCAATCAGAAACGTTATACCAGTAGCCCTGACTACGCCTGAATTCAAAGCGGGCGAACGTAAGAAGAAGATCAACATTGATTTAGACGTAACGGTGATATATGTGGCCACATTTTAACATACGAATAATCATAGGAAAACATCAAGAGTATATATGTGGCATTTTTCGTCTTTACAGACGGTCAACTGACAAGTGTTTTACTGTAACAACTTCTGAGTTCTAGCTTTTCTCTCTTGTCTTTCAGCTCACACATAAGTCTCTTCTCAAAACACTTCGCCCTTGCACAATATCACTTGTAATACCAAGAGTATAATGTAGATCTATATTCCAGCTTTCCTGATTACATAAGGCATTTGATTATGTAGAAGATCTAGATCCGTACTGACATGATCAGTTATTATCATAGACCAAAGATACAGACATGACTGCATTGTCGCATTTATTTGTTTTGTTTTCCATGTAGCAGTAAGGGAACATCAGACGTTTTGGTTGAGCTTCATGTCCAGTGTCGTGAACGTCTGTGTTTGTTTTCTGCTTTTCGGATTGTTTGAGTGATCCAATCAACCCATTTAAGGTGTGTCCACGTGCCGATTAATTGAATGACTGCAGTATATCCAGTCTTTAACGTGGAAATGGATTATTTGCCTAGCAACGGAGTTTGTGCCTGCATTCTGAGTGATTCATTAAGTATGATCCGCAAGATAGAGGCTGGTTCGGTGCGCAGACAATGTACTGAATCACAACAAACGTCAACAATTTGCAGAATCACACTTATCTTCGTTCCGGGACACATAGGTGTCGTTGTCAATGAGAGAGCAGACAGGCTGGTTGCTTTGTCACCATATCAGCCGGACAGAAAATGGATAGGTTTGATATTTTTAACACCCTCATAGAGTGTGGCCGCAAAGAAGATTTTCATTTCAACCAATCCACGTCAACTACTAGATTGCAGGAGCTCGGTTTGAAGATTGGAGGAGTCAGAAAAGAACAGCGTAATAGGAATATGAGTAGGCTCATCAATCAAAATCGAACTGGTACGGTCAGTCGCTGGACGCTGTTGGAGATATTACGAAGAAGATCGGAGCACCTATGGACATGTCCGGAGTGCAATGAAGATATTCCAAACTGAAACTGAATTGAGTGGTGGATCTATGTCTTTTTTAGAACTCACTTTGATTATGTTATGACTCACTTTCCAATCTATCCATATTTTTGTTTGTCTTCCCCTTGTCTTTCGTCCTGATATTGTACTGTAGAAGACGCATATATTGTACTGCTGAAGACGCAAATATATATATATATATATATATATATATTGTACTGCTGAAGACGCATATATATATATATATATATATATATATATATATATATATATATTATATTGTACTCTGAAGACGCATATATATATATATATTGTACTGCTGAAGACGCAAATATATATATATATATTGTACTGCTGAAGACGCATATATATATATATATATATTGTACTGCTGAAGACGATATATATATATATATATATTGTACTGCTGAAGCCCATATATATATATATTATGTCTGAAGACGCATATATATATATATATTTGTACTGCTGAAGACATTATATATATGTTTTACTGCTGAAGACGCATATATATATATATATATATTTGACTGCTGAAGACGCATATATATTGTACTTGAAGAGAATATATATATATATATTGTACTGCTGAAGACGCATATATATATATATTGTTATAGAAAGTGTGGTCTGGTCGTATTTTATCTCGCATATGTGTTGCCGTGGCTCTCAATGGGAGCAAAGAACAGTAACACTGCGATCTACAAGGCATGTTGTAAGAGGCGACTGAGGTACGGGCCTAGTGAAGCTACCTTAGTAAATAAAAAGCGTCGCAGAAATCGGATGTGCTGGCTACTTGTAGGCGCATAACTGGCACAATGTACAATCGCTCTTATCTTCAGATCACATACAAATCACACAGAGTGGTTGACAAATCGTCGATATGGAGTATTCGTAGAAGAAGAAGATGAAAGAAGTATTCTTTCTACGTAATCATACCATTTAATGTTCTGTAGTTCTTTTTATGTCATTCAAGTATAGGCTTGTTACAACTTTCACAAAGTTACAAAGTTCGTGCACTGTTCTGTATTCTCGGCAGGTGACATGACATTTCTGCCTAGCACCTAGAGGGACCAAGCCATATGGGAAACTCGGTGCAAGGAAGTCAGTCCTTCGTCTGTGAATCCATGTTTGACCATGAACTCGGCCATGTTGTGCCGGGATCTGCAAGGGAAGCAAAGAATAGTACCACTGCAAATTACAATGCATGTCGTAAGAGGCGACTAATGTAGGTTCTAGGGATGCTACCCTAGTAAATAAAAAGCAGCGTAGAAATCGGATGTGCTGGCCTACTTGTAGGCGCATAACTGGCACAATGTACAATCGCTCTTAGTCTCAGATCACATACAAATCACACAGAGTGGTTGACAAGTGGTCGATATGGAGCGTTCGAAGGAAAAAGAAAAAGATTTAGATTGGCTTCGGATCATCATCACTGCACATCGACACATGTTAGTCTATAACTGATCCGATCTCTTTCTCAGTTTGTCTCTCAGCTTGTGGCGACACAGGATCTTTATTGGTTTACTATTCTTCTTCTGCTACCAGTATAGTGCTCTTGTCGAGCTACATCACATTTGACTTGGAACTCTTGCAGTCTGGTTATCGTTGTAGATTCAACACTATTAATTGAATCATGCACATGTCCCTATGACAAGTATTAGTAGCGTCTGTGGGATAGTGACTCGGTCTATTAACCTAGACGTTCAGAGTTCGATTCACTCTCTGGACAGTTTGGTTGTAAAGAACGATGACATCACCCGTTCAGAAAACAATGGCAAACTACTGAACGTAATAATGCCTAGAAAAATCACAAACAGCTGGGATTGATTCGCAAATTCATGTAAAGGATATTCAATTAACAAGTATTATTGTGATACTCTGAGAGAATCGAACGTGATCTACCGGGATCGCGAGAGAGAGCGAGAACGTGGTCTACTAAAGAAGTGATACATATTTGTGTATTGGGTAGAGGTTGTTAATGAGATTGTTTACTTAAGAGACGACACAAACAGGAGTTAGAAAACAATTGATCTAACAAAAAGTAGGAAAATAGGAAAACAAAATAAAATTATCATAAGGGAAAGGATTGAAGTCATTGCACCGGGTTTTTCTCATATACCTCCGTCTCTGTTTGCAGAAATGTTACGTTATCTGCTCAGAGAGTGTTGCACAGAGCATAAACTTAGTATCACCTGCAACAATCCTATTGACCTCGTGAAAAAATTGCACGTGTGACTAGGTAAGAAATAGGATAACAAAATATAAACAATATGCACACGCATTAAATTTGAGGGAAAAAAACATCAACTAAAACTCAATTAAAACGTATTCGTTATAATCATAATTGCTGTCTAGCTTAACTAGAACACATGGAGAAAAAGTAGAGCGGTGAGGCCAATACATATCTGGCTTACAACAGTAGAGGAGAAAAACTGATGAGAGAGATTAAGGTCTTGTGTACAGAACGAGAGTATTGTTGTAAATATATTGGTTACCCAAGATATTAATGTAAATTGTATACAAGTATAAAGAGACAGAAAGATGTAAATTATATACAAGTATAAAGAGACAGAAAGATGTAAATTATATACAAGTATAAAGAGACAGAAAGATGTAAATTATATACAAGTATAAAGAGACAGAAAGATGTAAATTATATACAAGTATAAAGAGACAGAAAGATGTAAATTATATACAAGTATAAAGAGACAGAAAGATGTAAATTATATACAAGTATAAAGAGACAGAAAGATGTAAATTATATACAAGTATAAAGAGACAGAAAGATGTAAATTATATACAAGTATAAAGAGAAAGAGAGATGTAAATTATATACAAGTATAAAGAGAAAGAGAGATGTAAATTATATACAAGTATAAAGAAAGAGAGATGAAATTGTATACAAGTATAAAGAGACAGAAGATGTAAATTATATACAAGTATAAAGAGAAAGAGATGAAATTATATACAAGTATAAAGAAGAAGATGTAAATTATACAGTATAAAGAGAAAGAGAGTAAATTATATACAAGTATAAAGAGACAGAAAGATATAAATTATATACAAGTATAAAGAGACAGAAAGATGTAAATATATACAAGTATAAGAGACAGAAAGATGTAAATTGTATCAAGTATAAAGAGACAGAAAGATGTAAATAAGTTAAAATAAAGAGAAAGACAAACAGTATACTCCCATTTTGTGCCTCTTCTTCTTCTTCTTTCTTACCCTGTTTTGGCACACAGCGTCAGGATAAGACCCGAAAAGATTTTTAGAACCGGCTTTTGTGTGCGCTTTATAAAGAATGTTTTTTCGTCGTCTCTGTTATCGCTGATGTCCACTTTTTGCGTTGACGACATTTTTCTTTGTATTCACTGTATCGGAGTAAGATTGCTCTTTGAGGAGCGATGTCTGTTGGTAATCTGCTTATGTGACCGAACTAATTAATTTGTTGTTTCTTGATGAAGTTCAGTATTAATGTTGTAACCACTTTCTTTCATGTCCTCATTTCTTAATGATTCTGTTCTTAATACACCCAACATTCTGTGTTGACACTTCATCTCCGTCGTGACTAGTTCTCTAATTTTGTGCAACTGTAGCAACAAAAATTATTGTAGAGATTCGTTACATACACACGCCCGAGTGGTTACCGGGGCCCAACTTTTGGGTGTAAAGAATAGAACCACTGTTACCTGCCACGCATATCGTAAGAGACGATTAAGGAGGTTTGGATGAAATCGGATGCATGTATCCTAAACGTGTAGAAGTCTATGCGTTTAGGGTCCTACCAAACCAATGTGCAACGTATACAGTTCTTGGCAAAGATCAAACATATCACAAAGAGTGATTAAAATTGGTCGTAAAGAACGAACGCAAAGAAGAAGTTACATACACAAATTCAAAACGTAGACGCAACTAGTTCTGGATTTTGTGTTTCGATAGATTTACATGCTTATCGTTTCTAGTATATTGTAATAGTCTGTTGCTGGTCTCCTTCCATATTTGCAATTGTATTTTCAGTTTAAGTTTCCATTGTTAAAACGGACGATTGGCCACCATAAAGGATTCTGTCAGACACTTCCGGAAAGGTGTTACAGAATAACGAACTAAGGGAAATAATCGTGTAAATATCAATGTAGCCCTAGCGACCATAAACACTTTTATTATGTGCGGGAATAAACCAGTTATCTTCCCGGACGAGACTGACAATATCCGGGAACTCCCGGGGTAGAACATAGTTAACAATATGGAGATAGATGTTAGGTAAATTAATATAGATGTCGCCGTTATATTGAATTGTGGTCAATACTTGACGGTAGGACTTGATTAGCCAGACAGTCTGAGTTCGCAAATAGGAGCCAAGAGACTTGTACGATCAGTGATGCAGACAATATAGAAGATGGAGGAAAGGAAACTACAAAAAATGTTAACAGTTGCATAATTTAGAGCATAGATTCCCAAACTTTTTCAGCCCACCGCCCACTTTGCGCGACATAAACTTTCTAACGCCCCTCCACATTATAACAGCTTCAACGTCCCCCATATATATATATATATATATATATATATATATATATATATATATATATATATATATATATACAGTGGCAGCTCAGGATCATTTTTGTTGGTGGACCAGACATTTTTCAGGATAAATCACGGTTTTTGGTTTGCTATATTTAAATTTATAAAATAATAAATACCGTTATACATTATTTTTGGTGTGGCCCGGACCCACTGGTTCTTAATGACGAGCTGCTGCCACTGTATATATATATATATATATATATATATATATATATATATATATAAATATATATATATACATGCTCTATTTTACTTTGACATAGAAAATTGATATATATTTCTGTCATACATGGTAAATTTTCAAATGATTATATACATGAAATAGAAAATTAATGAAAAAATGGATCATGTAAGATGGGCATAATACATATTTTAATGCTGAATTAAAAATTGTTATGATTATTCAATCGCAAAATCACGAGAGAAAAAAATCCCCCAAATGCTTCTGAATCCACTATCGCCCCCTGGAAGGCTTCAGCGACCACAGGGGAGGAGAAGGTACCGTCCACTTTGGGAAACGCTGATTTAGAGTATAATATCATGTTGACCTGAATGATATATAAATCGGGTGGGTAAAATCAATCAGGACTCAATCAAAATCAAGTGTCGTGTCTGCAGGTGTAGGCGATCATGTCTCTCCACAACCCTCTCTCTCTCTCTCTCTCTTTCTGTTGCATTTTAGAGTCGTTTATTACAAGAGTCAACACTTTGCAGAATTACACTTATCTTCGTTTCCGTGCACATGGGTGTCGTTGGCAATGAGAGAGCAGAGAGCCTGCCCCTATCTGTCAGCCAAGGAATAGAGATGACATTTTGAACGCCCTCATAGAGTGTACTCGCAAAGAAGATTTTCATTTAAAACAATTCCTGCTAGATTGCAAGAGCTTGAACTAAAGATTGGAGGGCCAGAAAATAATAGCACCACAGGTATATGTGTAAACTTATCAATCAACATCGAACTGATACGATCAGTAGCTGGAGGCTGTTGGAGATATTGCGAAGGAGATCGGAGCACCTATGGACACATCCGGAGTGCAATGAAGATATTGTTTATTGTCTTTCTCAGATATGTGATAGAATTTGTTGTCCACTCTTGCCGTTAAGCGTAGGGGTGGGAGCTTTAATTTTCGTTCTGGGGGCAGATGAGTCGCCCTTTTGTGTTATATCAGTGTTTATGTAGTGTTGTCTTGATATTGTCTTTCCATCTTTTTCTTGGTCTTCCCTTAACTCTAGTACCTGATCTCTTTTGATTGTTTGCTGTTATTGGCGGTTGGTTGTATTTCCTTGTCATTAAATGTCCAAACCACTGCACTTGTTGTCTTTCCATGTATTCGATGCATGAAGTTATGCCCACTCTGCTTCTGATGTCCTCATTTCGTAGTCTATCCTGATGACCCCCACTGCCTTCCTCAAGCATTTCATTTCACACGTGACCACACGGGATGAGCTTTCTGTGAATGAAGATATTCCAAACTGATGATCATATATTTTATCAATGCTGATGCCGATCTCTTCTCCAACCAAGATGCAAGACTCTCCAACATCTAATCTTTCTGCATTCTCTCTCTATCTCCCTCTCTCTCTCTCTCTCTCTCTCTTTTGGTCATTTTACCATTCTTATTGTGATATATAAACAGCCTTTGCCAAGAACGTAATTTTACGTCACAATCTTCAGTATCATTTAGAGCTCTAGTGCTTGTCCTTCGGCGATGTGTCCGATTTCAGCCAGCGTTTACTGGGTTCGCTCTCCGTCAGCCTTTGACTGTCCCTAGCCGACCTGCAAGGCAGCAGGTTATCATTCTGCATTCAACAACCTCTCCTTACCTGTATGTTACCTGTTACCACAAAATGTTCCAATCCTCTTCTTCTTTCAATGAACATTGATTATATTTCCGGTTTCGTTTGCCGAGCTACTGAGTTAGTGCTTGGGCAACGCTGTGAGCTATGACTGTTGCATGGGATGCTTTTTGCTGTGTGTCCACTGTGCGTTTGTTGTGTGTATTCAGAAAATGACGGACAGCGGTTATGACGAACAAGCTCAATCTGCCGTATGCAGTTATATTGCGGTGCAGAAAGCTGGATTTTGTCATGATTGATGTTCCCTTCGACAAGAATTGCAATTCAAGTGATGAACAGTTTTGTGTTGCTACATTAGTGATGGCCATATGTATTTTATGTGGTGCAGGTTTCTTTTTGTGACGGTACGCGGCTGTTTCATTCTGGAATTAGTTCACACAGGAAACATTTCACAGTTGTTAGCATTTCGTGTGATTTTCATTGGCACAGGAACGGAGCAATTATGGGGTGACCGTTGCAGTGAAGTTGGAACCGTACTTATGAACTATCAACTATGAACTATGAACTATTGATTATATTTTTCTTCTTCTTCGAGTTCATTTTTGCATGAATGCCTGTTTTCCTAGATATCAGTTCCCTCCGCTATACAGTCGTACCTTCTCCTACTTAAGAGATAATTGATTGTCTCATTTGTATTATTTTGATCACGTTTCGCTGTATTCAAACATCTTTTACAACATCATCATTTGTTTTGGTTGGGTTTTGGGGTTTTCGGGGGTTTGGGGATTTTTTCGTTGCTTATATGGTTTAAGAATACTTTTGTAAACATATATCTCTGTGGTGTCTAGCTTTCTTATTGATTGTGTATATTCTCACCTCAGTGTAAGAGAGTTCAAGTTCCTAGTCCTATCGGAGACGGACGATAAAACTTACGTCCCGTGTTCAATTTGAGCACGTATAAAAATCCTTGGTGGCGTCTATGGCTTAGGGGATAGTGACTCGATCTATTAACCCCGACGTTCTGAGTTCGACCGTCAGACGAGTTCTTATAATGAAGTCGACTGTTGTCTCGAGCTCATCTCTGGTGCCATGTAGTTTTGAATGTAGTGATGTGTTGTAGGGCCAACATTCCTTTCTAGGGAGGACATACAGGGAACAGTCTTGCAAAACATGTTATGTGGTTTGATCAACGGTGTCATAGAGACGCAGAGGTTATGGGGGACAATCGTATTATGTGTGTTTATACAGAATGTTATGTCCTATTCTGAGTTGAAAGATAATAGTCTGTCCTTGTCTGTCAAGTGTGTGGTAGTCATCGTTGGATAGTTTAAGTTCTTTTCTAATGTCCACGATAGCTCTTTTTTCCAAGTATATGATTTCTTTTTCTACTTGTTCACATTCTGCTCCCTTTTTAGCAAGTTTGTCTGCCTTCTCATTACCTGGTACTCCACATTGTGAAGGTACCCACTGGCGTGTAACTCTCTTGTTGGTAGACATCTTGCTGAGCTCCTTTCTCAGGGATGGAAGCTTAAATTGCATACAATAGACTTATTCTTCTTCTTCTGCGTTTGCTGGCCATGAATTGCCTGGTGTGGCGCTTCTGACAGATTTTTGCGTGAAAGCTTGCTCACAGCTTTATTGGTTTCCTCGCCGTACAGGCAGGTCTTCTCTGACTTTAGAGATAATACAATAAACAAAATTGAATGTTACAAAATATTTCTAGCTAAAGACAAGAAGCATGTTTTTTAAAAACAAATTTCCTTGTTGTAAACAAGCAATACCACTAACAGAAATAACATATGTACACTAATGGTAGGTCCTTCTCCAAGAAGTATCCCCACAGTTAAACCACATGTTTTAAACCTCATTCTTCTGGTTATATTAGTGGACAGGTCACTTCTCACACCAACTACCGCCCCTGGGGGCTCACACTGTCCTGAACACCACCAACCAAATCTTCCATCAATCACTTCTTGTTAAATTCCGATCCCACGTGAAATCTCTCTGAAAGATTTCTCTTTGATTTCAACCAGATTGGGAGAGGAAAATTGATTGCGGTCACAGGAGATGAAAATAAAAGAACAGGATATATATTTGAGGACAGACTGGCCAGGACTAACGGCCGGTCCTGTCGACATAAGGTCTTGGGCTTAGATCAGCGGTTTCCAAACTGTGTATTACCATGGAACCAATTTTAAATACATTTTGCTGTCACGGACCCTCAAAAGTTTCTATTTATGAAAATGGACAGGAATTAGTTATATGTGTGTTACAATAGTAAACAATGTCTGTGTGTTACAATAGTAAACAATGTCTGTGTGTTACAATAGTAAACAATTATTTGTGTGTTACAATAGTAAACAATTATCCGTGTGTTACAATAGTAAACAATGTCTGTGTGTTACAATAGTAAACAATTATTTGTGTGTTACAATAGTAAACAATTATCCGTGTGTTACAATAGTAAACAATGTCTGTGTGTTACAATAGTAAACAATTATTTGTGTGTTACAATAGTAAACAATTATCTGGGTGTTAAAATAGTAAACAATGTCTGTGTGTTACAATAGTAAACAATTATTTGTGTGTTACAATAGTAAACAATTATCTGGGTGTTAAAATAGTAAACAATGTCTGTGTGCTACAATAGTAAACACTTATCTGTGTGTTACAATAGTAAACAATTATCTGTGTGTTACAATAGTAAACAATTATCTGTGTGTTACAATAGTAAACAATTATCTGTGTGTTACAATAGTAAACAATTATCTGTGTGTTACAATAGTAAACAATGTCTGTGTGTTACAATAGTAAACAATTATCTGTGTGTTACAATAGTAAACAATGTCTGTTGTTACAATAGAAACAATGTCTGTGTGCTACAATAGTAAACAATGTCTTGATCAACAATAGTAAATATTATCCGTAGTGTTAAATAGTAAAAATGTCTGGTAATATTACAATAGTAACATGTCTGTGACTTAGCAATAGTAAACAATGTCATGTGTTACAATAGTATAAAATGTCTGTAGTGTTACAATAGTAAAACAATTATTTGTGTGTTACAATAGTAAACAATTATCTGGGTGTTAAAATAGTAAACAATGTCTGTGTGTTACAATAGTAAACAATTATTTGTGTGTTACAATAGTAAACAATTATCTGTGTGTTACAATAGTAAACAATTATCCGTGTGTTACAATAGTAAACAATGTCTGTGTGTTACAATAGTAAACAATTATTTGTGTGTTACAATAGTAAACAATTATCTGGGTGTTAAAATAGTAAACAATGTCTGTGTGTTACAATAGTAAACAATTATTTGTGTGTTACAATAGTAAACAATTATCTGGGTGTTAAAATAGTAAACAATGTCTGTGTGCTACAATAGTAAACACTTATCTGTGTGTTACAATAGTAAACAATTATCTGTGTGTTACAATAGTAAACAATGTCTGTGTGTTACAATAGTAAACAATGTCTGTGTGTTACAATAGTAAACAATGTCTGTGTGCTACAATAGTAAACAATGTCTGTGTGTTACAATAGTAAACAATTATCCGTGTGTTACAATAGTAAACAATGTCTGTGTGTTACAATAGTAAACAATGTCTGTGTGTTACAATAGTAAACAATGTTGTGTGTTACAATAGTAAACAATTATTGTGTGTTACAATAGTAAACAATTATCTGGTGTTAAATAGTAAACAATGTCTGTGTGTTACAATAGTAAACAATTATTTGTGTGTTACAATAGTAAACAATTATCTGTGTGTTACAATAGTAAACAATTATCTGTGTGTTACAATAGTAAACAATGTCTGTGTGTTACAATAGTAAACAATTATCTGGTGTTAAAATAGTAAACAATTATCTGGTGTTAAAATAGTAAACAATGTCTGTGTGTATTACAATATAACAATTATTGTGTGTTACAATAGTAAACAATTATCTGGTGCTAAAATAGTAAACAATGTCTGTGTGCTACAATAGTAAACACTTATCTGTGTGTTACAATAGTAAACAATGTCTGTGTGTTACAATAGTAAACAATGTCTGTGTGTTACAATAGTAAACAATTATTTGTGTGTTACAATAGTAAACAATGTCTGTGTGTTACAATAGTAAACAATTATTTGTGTGTTACAATAGTAAACAATTATCTGGGTGTTAAAATAGTAAACAATGTCTGTGTGTTACAATAGTAAACAATTATTTGTGTGTTACAATAGTAAACAATGTCTGTGCGTTACAATAGTAAACAATTATCTGGGTGTTAAAATAGTAAACAATGTCTGTGTGCTACAATAGTAAACACTTATCTGTGTGCTACAATAGTAAACAATTATCTGTTTGTTGCAATAGTAAACAATATATGTGTGTTACAATAGTAAACAATGTCTACGATTTAACATTTTAATAAACAGGAAGAGGTTTCATTTTGCCCATCATGCTCCATCATTTGCGTCATCATTAGCATCATAAGTACATTTCCGTTACAATTTCAGCCAGTGATCCATCCTGAAGCTCAGCCTAAATGTATTATAGCAAAATCCAATGCACACCAACGTTATTTATCCTATCTTTCCCAAGATCGTTTCAGCCAATTATTTACTTAAATTTCATTCTTCTAGGGATGTAGTTTTTATTACACCACATAAACAGTCAAGCTGGTTTCAATTTCTCAAACTGTGGTAATCGTCAAATGATATTTCATTTTGTCCTGTCAGAGATTTAGACTCCGGTCTGGTCCGGGTCCTTTGATTTCGCAGCGGAACTGGTTTACTACTGTTTTTATATTTTATTTTTCTTTTCAAAATGTCAGTTATCATAATATTTCTTCAATCGCTTGAGGACCCCTTGTGAGTACCTAGCGGACCTCAGGGGTCAGCGGACCGCAGTTTGGGAAACGCTGGCTTAAATAATTCTAGAAATGTGCTGTCTCTGTTTCAGTATTGATGACCTCTCTTTCTCTCGTTCTCTCTCTCTCTCTCTCTCTCCCTCTTTCTCTTACTCACTGACTGTCATATAATTTCTGTCTCTCTAACGATCTCATTCTCTCTCTATCATTCACCAGCAAATTATTTAATTGTCCCTCTCTCCTTCGTTTTCATTTTATACAACTCTCACTATCTCTCATTTCTTCATTTTTCCTCACTTTCTCTCGCTCTTATTTTCTCTCTTTCCCGTGGCTTTCATTTACTCTTTTTGGGCTGTCTTTAATTCTAACAGTTTTCTCCTGGGTCTTTCACACTATCTTTGACTCTCTCCTTCATTTTCCTTTTCTATCACTTTTGCTATCTCTCCCTTCCTCATTTTCCTTCACCAACTTTCTCCCACTTTTGTATTCTCTCTTCCTATGACTTTCATTCACTCTTTAATTCACACTATCTTTGACTCTCTCTCTCTCTCCGTCAAGTCTTGATACACACTATCTTTGACTCTCTCTCTCTCTCTCTCTCCGTCAAGTCTTGATACACACTATCTTTGACTCTCACGCTCTCTCTCTCTCTCTCTCCGTCAAGTATTGATACACACTATCTTTGACTCTCTCTCTCTCTCCGTCAAGTCTTGATACACACTATCTTTGACTCTCTCTCTCTCCGTCAAGTCTTGATACACACTATCTTTGACTCTCTCTCTCTCTCCGTCAAGTCTTGATACACACTATCTTTGACTCTCTCTCTCTCCGTCAAGTCTTGATACACACTATCTTTGACTCTCTCTCTCTCTCCGTCAAGTCTTGATACACACTATCTTTGACTCTCTCTCTCTCTCCGTCAAGTCTTGATACACACTATCTTTGACTCGCTCTCTCTGTCAGTCTTAATATGTCTCTTATGATTTTTTTGTCTCTCACTCTCACACATTCAGTAACATACTCTCATACTCTTTAATAGTTTTTCTTTCACATCTCTCACACTCTCTCACAATCTCTCACACTCTCTCACACTATCTCACACTCTCTCACACTCTCTCACACTCTCTCACACTATATCACACTCTCTCACACTCTCTCACACTATCTCACACTATCTCACACTCTCTCACACTATCTCACACTATCTCACACTATCTCACACTATCACACACTCTCTCACACTATTTCACACTATCTCACACTCTCTCACACTATCTCATACTCTCTCACACTATCTCACATTCTCTCACACTCTCTCACACTATCTCACACTCTCTCACACTCTCTCACATCACATTCTCTCACACTCTCTCACACTATCTCACACTCTCTCACACTCTCTCACACTATCTCACACTATCTCACACTCTCTCACACTATCTCACACTATCTCACACTATCTCACGCTCTCTCACACTATCACACACTCTCTCACACTATTTCACACTATCTCACACTCTCTCACACTCTCTCACACTCTCTCACACTATCTCACACTCTCTCACACTCTCTCACACTATCTCACACTATCTCACACTATCTCACACTCTCTCACACTATCTCACACTATCTCACACTCTCTCACATTATCTCACACTATCTCACACTCTCTCACACTATCTCACACTCTCTCACACTATCTTACACTCTCTCACATTCTCTAGTATGCTATATCTTGTTTTTGATCACTCTTCTCTTATTCTCACATCCCTCACTATCTTACTCTCTCTCTCTCACTCCTTGACTATCTTACTCTCTCTCTTTACTCCTTGACTATCTTACTTCTCTCTCTCTCTCACTCCTTGACTATCTTACTCTCTCTCTCACTCCTTGACTATCGTCCACACTTACTTTCACACCCCCTTCCCATACGTTATCAAAAAGCTTAAGATATTTAGCTCAAATGTGAAAACCGTCTTGTTCTATAGCTCAATAACGTGGTGAGTCACACAGTTAAATACAACAACTAACATTCGGATCTTTGTCAACAAATGGTTCCTGTAGATTCTCAGACTGAGAAGGTAGGACAGAGTGGTAAACACTGAACTTTAGATGAGAACAGAGTAGGAACCCATGATGACCCAGGTCAGGGAGAGAAAATGGTTGTGGTTCTAGCATACTCTGTGGAAGACACCATCAAGTGGCACTAGACAAGCACTTGAGTGGAACCGACAGGGGAAACGGAAAATGGGGCATCCTAAACAAACCTGGAGATGGATTATTCTTGAGGAATTAAAGAATGTTTGACTGTCCTTGGAAGGCATAAAAAAGAAATAGGAAGAGGTCTTCTCCTTCTTCTGCTTTGCGTTCGTTCTTTACGACCAATTTTAATCACTTTGTGATATGTTTGATCTTTGCCAAGAACGTGTATACGTTGCACATTGGTTTGGTAGGCCCCTAAACGCATAAGACTTCTACACGTTTAGGACACATGCATCCGATTTCAGCCAAACCTCCTTAGTCGCCTCTTACGACATGCGTGGAAGGTAACAGTGGTTCTATTCTTTACACCACAAATTTGGGCCCCGGTAACCACTCGGGTGATAGGAAGAGGTGAAGGATAACTTCTTCTTCTTTGAGCGCTCCATATCGAACACTCTATGTGAGTTGTATCTGATCTGAGCCTAAGAGCGATTGTACGTTGTGCCAGTTATGCGCCTACAAGTAGGCCAGCCCGTCCGAATTCTGCGATCGTGTTTTGTTTACTATGGTAGCTTTCCTAGACCCCTACCTCAGTCGCCTCTTACGACATGCCTTGTAGATAGCAGTGTTTGCTATATTTTGCTCCCCTTGTGAGCCCCGGCACCACACAGGCGGAAGGATAACTGTTGAGTCCCTATGCTCCACGAGGAGCGGAACACAATAGTAAGTAAAATAGTAAGTAAAATACTAAGAATAGAAAAGTAGTAAAGTAAGTAAAATATAAAATAGTAAGTAAAATAGTAAGTAAAATAGTAAGTAAAATAATGAGTAAAATAGTAAGTAAAATACTAAGTAAAATAGTAAGTAAATAGTAAGTAAATATAGTAAAATAGTAAGTAAAATAGTGAGTAAAATAGTAAGTAAAATAGTAAGTAAAATAGTAAGTAAAATAGTAAGTAAAATAGTAAGTAAAATACTAAGTAAAATAGTAAGTAAAATAGTAAGTAAAATAGTAAGTAAAATAGTAAGTAAAATAGTAAGTAAAATAGTAAGTAAAATAGTAAGTAAAATAGTGAGTAAAATAGTAAGTAAAATACTAAGTAAAATAGTAAGTAAAATAGTAAGTAAAATAGTAAGTAAAATAGTAAGTAAAATAGTAAGTAAAATAGTAAGTAAAATAGTAAGTAAAATAGTAAGTAAAATAGTAAGTAAAATAGTGAGTAAAATAGTAAGTAAAATAGTAAGTAAAATAGTAAGTAAAATAGTAAGTAAAATATTAAGTAAAATACTAAGTAAAATAGTAAGTAAAATAGTAAGTAAAATAGTAAGTAAAATAGTAAGTAAAATACTAAGTAAAATAGTAAGTAAAATAGTAAGTAAAATAGTGAGTAAAATAGTAAGTAAAATACTAAGTAAAATAGTAAGTAAAATAGTAAGTAAAATAGTAAGTAAAATAGTTAGTAAAATAGTTAGTAAAATAGTTAGTAAAATAGTAAGTAAAATAGTAAGTAAAATAGTTAGTAAAATAGTTAGTAAAATAGTTAGTAAAATAGTAAGTAAAATAGTAAGTAAAATAGTTAGTAAAATAGTGAGTAAAATAAGTACGAAATACACACAAGAGCCGGTTCTTCAGATCTTTTCTTATCCTGATGTTGTGAAGGAAGATAGGGTTATAGAACAGACAAAACAAGCAAGTTGCTTCTCGTTTTAAGTAGTTAAAAAACATTGTATGTTTTCTATTGATGTTGCACTAATTTGTCAGTGTTTATTTCCTTCAGATTATTTTGTGTTTGTCTTTTATCTTTATATTATCTTCTTCCTTTTATCTATTTAGAGATTAAATTTCATTCTTGGGTGGTCTCTGGGCGTAGAGGTTAGGTTCTCGCCTCTAGTTTCAAAGGAAGTCGGTTCGCTCCCTCGCTGAGCTATCGGAATATTTTTCCAGAGATCTCTGATCTCAGTGTAGGATTTCCTCGTCCTATCGGAGACAGCAGTTCAAAATTGAGAAGAGCGGGCTGGAAAGCCGCTACCCGTGGAAAATTACTCACAAATATTAAAAATTTAAATTCCTATAAAATATTTCCATCATCTTCAAAATTACATAGGGGGCTCTCGTCGGTGCTACGGAGTTCGTGCACTGCCGCTGAGATCTTGCGTAAGAAATCCTTCTTTGTTCTGTTTACTTCATTTCTCTTTCGTATTTTTCTGCTATCTCCCTCTCCGTCTCTCTTTGTTTTATTTTCTCCATCTCTCTTTCTTTGTTTTGTTACCATTATCATTGCACGGAGCTCACTGAAGTGCAATGATGAAGGTCCGATCAATCAATCGATCAATCAATCGATCAATCAACCGATCAATCAATCGATCAATCCTTTTCTTCTTTGAACGCTCCATATCGACCACTTGTTAACCACTGTTTGCGATTTGTATGTGATCTGAGCCTAAGAGCGGTTGTACGTTGTGCAAGTTATGCGCCTACAAATAGACCAACACATCCGATTTCTGCCATACTATAAATTTACTAGGGTAGCTACCCTAGGCTGTACATCAGTCGCCTCTTAGACACGCATTGTAGGTCACAGCAGTACTATTCTTTGCTTCCCCTGTGGACCCCGACACAACACGGGCGAATCACTAACAACCACTGACTATGTTTTTCCATCATCCGTGTCATTCAGTAGAAACGTGCTAGTAATTTTAGTTTTTCTGTCCTTTGCAAATCATTTTTGTACTGTCCTCTTCTAGCAATGACCATCGATTTGGTCAATATCTAATTATGTCCAGAGAGTACTCTCCAATTTCTCATACGGACATGTTCTTGTTTAACTGGACACACGTTGACCAAATAGTGGACTGACTGATCTGTGTACTAGTCAACTGGGATAAAACAGATCACAGAAATAGGGATGGGGATAAATAGAATAAAGAAAGGGAGATGTAGATAATAGAATAAATAATAGGAGATGTAGATAATATAATAAGTAATAGGAGATGTAGATAATAGAATAAAATAAGGGAGATGTAGATAATAGAATAAAATAATAGGAGATGTAGATAATAGAATAAAATAATAGGAGATGGAGATAATAGAATAAAGAGAGAGAGAGAGGGATAACAGAACAAAGAGAAAGAGCGGGAAAATAAGGGAGATAACAGAACGGGAGACGCCCGAGTGGTTACCGGGGCCCAAATTTGGGGTGTAAAGAATAGAACCACTGTGACCTGCCACGCATGTCGTAAGAGGCGACTAAGGAGGTTTAGCTGAAATCGAATGCACGCGTCCTAAACGTGAGTAGTTTAGGGTCCTACCAAACCAATGTGCAACGTATACACGTTATTGGCAAAGATCAAACATATCACAAAAAGTGATTAAAATTGGTCTTAAAGAACGAACGCAAAAAAGAAGAAGAAGAAGCACAAAGAGAGAGAGCGGGAAAATAAGGGAGATAACAGAACAAAGAAAGAGAGGGAGAAGGAGGGAGATAAAAGAACAAAGAAAGAAAGATGGAGGGAGATAACAAAACAAAGAGAGAGGGAGAATGTCATAACAGAAAAATACGAAAGAGAAATAAATTAAACAGAACAAAGAAAGAGATAGGAGATTAATGATCAAAGATAGAGATGGAGATTAATTGATCAAAGAAAGAGATGGGGAGATTAAATAATCAAAGAAAGAGATACGGAGATTAATTGATCAAAGATAGAGATGGGGAGATGAATTGTTCAAAGAAAGAGATAAGGAGATTAAATAATCAAAGAAAGATATAGGGCGGTTATTTGATCAAAGAAAGAAATATGGAGATTAACTGATCAAAGAAAGAGGAGATTAACTGATCAAAGAAAGAGGAGATTAACTGATCAAAGAAAGAGAAGAAGGAAATTAACTGATCAAAGAAAGATAATTAGATTAACTGTTCAAAGTAAGGGAAGAAGGAGATTAACTTATCAAAGAAAGAGATAGGGAGATTAACTGATCAAAGAAAGAGAAGAAGGAAATTAACTGATCAAAGAAAGATAATTAGATTAACTGTTCAAAGTAAGGGCAGAAGGAGATTAACTGATCAAAGAAAGAGTTAGGGAGATTAACTGATCAAAGAAAGAGAAGAAGGATTAATTGATCAAAAAAAGAGATAGGGAGATAAACTGTTCAAAGAAAGATAAGCAGGAGATTAATTGATCAAAGAAAGAGAAGGAGATTAATTGATCAAAGAAAGAGATTGGGAGATTAACTGTTCAAAATAAGAGAAGAAGGAGATTAAATGTTCAAAGAAAGAGAGATAGAGGGAGATTAACAGAAAAAATAGAACCAAAAAATGGAACAAAAAAAAAGAGAAATTGAGAAATAAAAATCGTTGCTGAAATTTTGACGTTGAGAAACAGAAATAACAATGAAAATTGGAAAAAGAATATATTTTTCAATTTGCTTCATGTAGATGTTGTGTGAAGGGATCTCTTGTAGATGTTGTGTGAAGGGCTCTCTTGTAGATATGGTTAAGTTGTTAAACCTTTGTCTTGTATTTTTCTTGAGAATCACAAGATATAAAAATTATCATCAATTGCTAATTTT